>JANSTT010000454.1:0-90457 GCA_026745375.1 Platyura marginata
TATATATATAATTGCTTACACATTTGGTGTATGAAATATATTAGTGTGGAAGTATTTATTTCATACAACATTTCGGAAAAAATTTTATGATTTTAATCAAAGGGTATTATAACTTTGTTCATGTCCGTCCATCCGTCTTTCCGTCTGTCCATGTCCGTCCGTCCGTCTTTCCGTCTGTCCGTCTGTCCTTGATCATTAGATTTCAGATAAACGGCTGAAGCTAGAAAGCTGAAATTTTGACAGTTTATCTTGTCTTAGAGTATTATCTCTATTGTTTTTGGAGCAAATGTGCTCAAAATTTTGATGTTTTTTGTCTACACTCATGTGTTACTTGGTAAAAGACCTCTTAATTGAAGGCCGATATCTAAGATCCAATGCGGCCGGTTTCGTTTCAGAAATAGATGCGCCCCGATGATGGGTTAAACCGTTTAATTCATTAAATGAATCAAGAAATGTCGATAAATACTACAAAACCGGAAGTTGATGACGGAAGTTCCTTAACTCTTGAAGCGTGTATTAAACCAAATTGACATGAATATGAAAATCGAATTAAAACGAGTTTCTGGTTGGCCTATTTTTTATACTTGTACTTTAAATAACCCCAATAGTTCTGGCTATTATACCTTTCAAAAACTATCTCTCTATATATTTACTTATTAATTTTTTTTATGATTGTAGTAGTAGGTACTTATTATTTCAATTTTAATAATTTATGTATAAAGTATCAAATCAATAGTTCATACTAAGGAATATGTACCTACTTTAAATTGAAGGCCATACTAATAAATGGAAATAATTTTTGAATATTTAATGTAAATATGTGTGTGAATAATCTCCATATGTACATATGTCCTGTCATGAGAATTAAACATAATACATTCCCGGAAAATATAATATTTCCTGATATAATTTTACCCTGATGACATTGTTTCTGGTCTGGTCTTTGCAAGAGCGAGGTACAGAACATTAAGATAAGATTCGCAATAGAAATAGATGTACTGTAGCTCGAACGAGCGTAATCCCCAATTTGGAACAGTGGGGGCGCTGTAGGCAACTAACTACCCTTATAACCATAGTTATATATTTTAAATTAAATTAAACACAAAATAAACATTTTCTCATTATTTGGATTAAATTCAAATTTAAATTGGTTGAATGTCAAACTTTATTGATTTTTGAAACGATCTGCAGAAAGTAGATGAATATATTTACAATATTCAGCTGTGCAAAGTCAATTGTTGATTTTCATAAATTTTCTTGTCGTAGAAAACCTAAATTTCATATTGTCGATCGTAGATATAGTTTTGAATTCTTTTCAGAACACTGAATGATCTCTCACCTTCTACTACACTCATAGGCATGGTTAAAAAAAATCGAAACACAATTGCTATATTGGGAAATATGTATGTTTAGGAATCCCATGTCGATAATAAATTATGAACGTGTTTTTTGTTTAAAATCAATCGTGGTTTTGACACCATAAATCTCGAACAGTATAAAAAATATCTTAAAAACAAAAAAAAAAAATTGTAAATTGTATGACAGGTACCGTTTATTCACATTTTAATTAATGCTGGGTTTTCTTTTCTATTTTTCCAATCTCATCGTAAAATTAGTTCAATTAAAACAACGAACATTTTGGTTTTATTTCGAGCAATGAGTTACCCCGTTCTATTAGTATTCCTCCAGCTATTTCTGAAGCTTTTGAAATTATTCTTAAAGAACAATCTATTTTGAACACAAAGAACACTTGCTCAAATCTCAATGCCAGTCTGGTGTTCGAAAAGGATTAGTAACTCTAGTAATATTTAAAATCCACTAGACAAACGACAAATATTGGTGTTCAAAAATGATTCTTCCCACCGAAAATGATTCTAAGAAATGTCTAGTCTATATAATATAATGTGTGAGTGTACCCTTCATCTTCCATCTCACATTATTTCCAACACTAAATACTAGGTAGTTAGTAGGTTTTTAATTTGTAGATAGGCATTTTTATATATTTTTTATTTTTATTTTGCAGAAAATAAATTTTCAAGAAAATGACGAATTTATGAAATATAATCTATATGCTTACTCGGAAGGACGTTTGACCGAAAATGCTAGAAATATGAACTTTAATGGAGCACCAGTAATTTTTGTACCTGGGAATAGCGGTTCATATAAACAGGTTTGATTTTGATTTACACAACTCTTAAAACTTATTTTTCTTATGAATACTACTGCTAAGTATAAAAAGGCACAAATTATTTTGGAATAATTTTTAAATTACGTGAAATACGTTAGGTTTTTTTTTTGGCCTTCTCCCTGTCTCACAAAAAAAAGATTGGAATTCACAATAAGAATGAAATCTTTGAAAAAATCGGAAAACGACGGAGCACACCAATTTATTGTGTTATGTAGAATTTAACAAAAAACCTTCCAAATTTCACCTTCTTTCTTAATTTTAGTGTAATTCTGTGTGATTCTGTGTGATTCTGAGTAATTCCGGTATAATTCCGACTATTTCCGGTGTAATACCAAGTGATTCCTTTAGCCAAATAATTCCTCGGGACTATTTTTTAACGATCTACTGAAATTTAATGATATTAATGGCTTTGCATCACAGGTACGATCTCTAGCATCAGTGGCACTACGAAAAGGATTGGAAAACGATTGGGCTCAGCATTTAGACTACTTTACAGGTAAAAATAGTTAAATTGTCCAATACAATATTATTATTGATTTTATCCTAATACAGTAACTTCTTTATATATTAGTTGACTATAATGAAGAATATACGGCACTCTTTGGTGGATATTTAGAAGATCAGACAAAATATCTTGGATATTGTATTAAGGCGGTTTTAAATTTATACAAAAATTTAAGAAACAAACCGAATTCTGTCGTGATAATAGCACATTCGATGGTAAGTTTTTCACAAACACAACGCAATTTATTAGTATAAGTAAGATGTGGCCAGAAGTCGATACGAATGATTTAGAAATTATTTTTTTATGGAGAAACGTCGTAACAAATATTTTTCTCCTATCTCCTGTTAGAAGAAGCTGATTTTCTGAAGTTTTTCTATTTTCCTTTACCTAAGACTCATATATATCATAAATATATGTACATTTTAGAAGAGGTCAATACGGGCGAGCCCCCCCTGAGTGTTGGGGCATATTGGACTCCATTTGTTTCAAATTTTACTGAATCTCCTAAACTACTGGACCATTGTGCATAGAACTTTTTTCCAGTTAGCTGTTTCGAATATCTAGCGGAATTAAAATATTTGGCCGACTATCCATCGATATGTTGAGAAATTTCCATAGAAAACTAATTTCCAGAACACCATATCAGTAAAATATTGAAGAATTCAGCAAATCAAAGCTGAGGGTTGTATGAATACACAAATAAGATATTTGTAGATGTTAGGACTGATTTTTTATCAGTACCTCCTATTCCTTGAAAAACTTATAAAATTAAATAATTCCTGTAAAAGCCAATAAAAAAACAGATTACGTAGGTAATTTAACATTTTAATTAATTAGTCACCTTTTTTTCTAGGGAGGAAAAATTGCACAATACATTGTTGCACAGTCGGATCACTCCCATCTGATAAATACACTAATTATGCTGGCTACTCCGGTAGATGAACCTGTTTTAAACATGGATTTCTTTATTGAAGGATTTTATCGAAAAATAAATGATTTTTGGATCGAAAACAAGGACCTACAAATTATTTCGAATAGGACAAACACATGTTGCAAATACGAAACACCAACAGCTGTCGATAAGTTGTCTCCAAACAAAAATCAAGCAATCAACAATTTACTCTTAATAACTATTGGAGGAGGAAGCAGAGATATTCTAGTTCATCCGGGTTTAACTTATTCGAAATTTAGTGACATCCATGCTATGGTTGGTTATCGCTTGTTCAATAAAAATAGATTTAATTCATAAATTTTAGGCAACGTCCATTCCAAATGTTTGGTTAACTACGGATCATTTGTGTTCGGTTTGGTGCCTTCAGCAAGTAATTGTTATTAATCGTTTTTTGTATAGTATTATTGCTCCATTGAAAAATCGTAGCGCTAAATATCAAGCGAATTATTTTATCGAAGATAAGCAAAAAAGGCTTTTATTATCTAAACAATATTTGACGGTAATTTTTTGTTAATTCAAAATATTTGATTTTAAATGTCCTATCAATACAGTGAAATTATTTTAGCAAGAAAAACCAATGCTAGAATCAAAAGTCACTAACCTTATCGGAGATGACAATGAGATCGGCGATTGGATAGAAGATTCACGTCGAGTGTTTGTCGAACAATTTAAAAATGGATTAAACAAAACCAGATTTCAAATGATTCGTCTAACGAATATGCCACAGACACAAGTACGCAGATAAATAAAAAAAAACAAAATCGAAAATTCAAATTTTATAATTGAATTCCATTAAGATTTTAGATGTGGAAGCAATTAATTTAGAAACTGATGAATGGGTTTTCGGTTGTGCGGCAACAGAAGTACGTCCAAATATGAGATTTTGGTAAGTTGATTTATTCTATAGCCAAATCGGTAGTTGAGCCACCCCCCCTCATCAAAAGTCTTGGTTCTTTCATATACAATTTTAAGGGCAAACATTCTATTAACCACAGTGTCTGATTCAACACTGTCTAATTGTCGCTTTATTTAATGTACAATAAAATATGTTTTTCATTTTTCTTTCACGGAATCCCTGAGACATTTTTCGGAACGTCAAATATTTTGCTTGTCTGAGAAAAGAAATCTGAGCAATGTAAAGATTATGGGAATTCTACTGTTAAGAATTGTAATAAATGCAGCACATTCCTATGCGATTTAAATGTTATGGCACTGATAAGCTTTGTACAGATTTTGTCTCGGGTCTTGGGTGCGGACACTAGACTCAATTTACACAATTGATAGATGAAACGAATTATCCTTTGTGTTTTTTTGGGTCAATTGCAATTAATCAGATATTTATTGATTATTATTATGATTTTGATGTTTTATTCATTCCAACTATTTACAGTACCAATGCTACAGCTTTAACAGCTGATTATGTGAAAAAAGTTCCGTCGCAACGTTACAATAGATTACTACTGTCGATCGATTTACATGAAATTTTGGATAAAAATCCGACATGGACTCATATTCTTCTTCGGTTGCTTCCTACCAGCAAACCGGTAAATAATTAATTTTATTTTGAAATTATATTTATATGATATGCTGTTGTTGTTGTTGTAGTTTCAAATGAATATTGATATATACAATGCTGGCGACAGAGAATTAATAATTCGGCCTCCAAAGCAATATTCATTTTCAAATAATATCCTGCTATCTGATACTTTATTAGGCAGCCTGTCCTATACAATTAAACTTTCTGGTATGTATTTTAACTGTTATGTTTGGATTTTCATTAATTATTTATTTACGGTTTATAGGTTTTGATGAGTCCTTTAAGGCTATTGAACTAAATGTCGAAACAAGGACATGCGCTAAAAATGAACATCATGCCATTGCTAAGCTTTGTGTGCCGTGGACAAGAGGATTTGAAAGATATCATCATTTTACGTAAGTTTTTTTTTTAATTCGCCATTATTTATTTTTGATTAAAAGTTAGTTGGACATTTTTGTCATTTTTGTTGGTTGTATTTCGCGAATACCTTTTTCAATATGCCTACTATAATGGATTATCTATGAATTGTTGCTTTAGATAACTCACTTTAAAATAATCTAATGTATTTTTTTGCTATTTTAGGGAAAATGGCGAAGGATCAATGTACCTGTATGTACCAAAGAACAAACCACTCGATTACAATACTACTCTACATCCAGTGATTATTAAACTAAATCTTGATCCAAATTGTCGTTATGTAATTAGGTTGGAAAAAACTTTAAAACATTTTTAATTAACTATTAACTAACTAAATCCATTTAATTGTAGCTATAAAAATTCATTTGGATTAACTTTAGCCAGAATGGTTCAACAATTTTCACAATGGTTGCCAGCTCATTTTGTGGCAATTCTATTGCTTGCCATGAAGCATCAAATATCGTTATCGCCTAAGAATGAACCATTTAAATGTGGATCATTAAATTCTGCCTTAATCAAGTGTTCTTCATTTTTTATTGTTACTGGTAATTATAATAGCATAGCATCGGCCTTAAGTAAACAATTACAAAAAACAAAAATTATAATTTAGCTTCAAAGGTGTTTATTAAAATTGTGTTATGGGTCAAATTTCTACCAGCACCTGATTCATATGAACATTCATTATTAATTTCCATTTTAATACATGGATCAGCGTTAGCATTACTAACTTTGATAACAAGCGGGCTTTGGTGTTGTATGTGCTTTTGTGGGAATTTAGTTCATAAGGCACTGTTCAGGTATAACCAAATTTTTATTCTAATTTTAAAATGTTTATGAAAATGTTATTCTCTTAGGTATTCCCAGCTGCCCATATCACCTATATCTGGATTTTTTGTACCAGTTATTGAAAAAATTCCAATGTCCGTTGGAGTCTTGCTTATCTCGATTGGATGCATCTCATGTGGCGCCTTAGCTCTTATTGGCGCTGTCATTGTTTATTATATTTTGGTAAGATATTTTGAAAATATTTTTAAACATTTTATTAACAAACCAATGTGAGCTCGGCTGTAACTAATGGTCCGTATATGGTGCTGGAAATATTAGACTGGTCCTTAGTGGGTGCGGTACTTTGTTTTGTTTTTGTTGGCATTGAATTGCTCTGAACGACCAACTTTTTTTTGGAAGACATAAACTCTGATATATTTGGAACCGATCACATCACAACGTAGGTGACGCCGCAAAGTCGGCATGAAATTCCTGTTTTTATCATATAACTTTCGAGCGATTCATTTTATTTCTTTATTTATGAAGCAAATAGATAATTAACCTCCAAGTTGATGTGAACCCTGGTATTTTGCCCGCTTTAAAATTTAATGGCCGCCTTTTTTTTAATAGCAATTTTAAGATTGGATTTAGCTTATAATTGGCAATAGTTTTTATCATTGGGTTCGGTCTTCTCTCTCTAGCTTGCTGGGTTAGTAAAGTACTAGATAAACAATAAAAAAAAATTATTAAAAGTTCTCTTAAAGTTGTGGCTAGACAAGGAGTTTTTCTGCACGCGCCTTTCTTTAACTTGCGCGCAATGTTTTTCGTGCTATAGTGTAAATGTAAATAGATCTTCAACATTGACGCGCAGGTTAAGGAAAGGCGCACGATAGAATAACCCCTTTTTTTTGATAATAAGATTCAATTTAATATTTCGTTTTTAATTACAGTTGACAAAAATGTATGAAAGCTATTTGGAAGAATTCATTTTTAAAACAGCTGAAGTAATCGGAAATAAAATATTTGGTCATCCATTGAACAGTAAAACTACTCAAGCACCAGACAATATTATCGAATCGGACGCTCAACTCGAAAATGATGTTGATAAAAAAGAAATTACACCAACGGAACCACTTGTTACAAGTGAATTACAATCTAGCGATGAACTTAACACGTCAACTGTAGAGAATGAATTAAACGATTTGAACGATGAAGGTATTTTTTATGGTTTTTTTTCATTGATTTAGTAATTTTAGTAAAGTAATATCAATTTTTAGAAATCTTAACGAATACACAATTAAATAAATTGCTAAAAGAAACAATGGACAGAAATGAATCCGAAATGCTAAAGAAATCAAAAGAACTGGCAGTTCAGAGGGCTGAATATGATTCCGTTCACGAAGCATTAAGCAATATTAATTTTCATTTGCCATTATTTTTGCTATTAGTCATTTTAACGTTAATAAATTTACCTAGCGTAATAACATGGGCAAAAAACTACCAGTAATGATTGCATTTCAATTAAATCTAATAATACAAATTTTATTAATACGATTTTTTTTTTATAGATACAGTGCAATATTAAAACAGGATCCGTCATTTATACCTTCTATTACAAGTCTTATAGCAATATCATTTATTTGGCAACTTCGAACTCCAAAAAATATGTAAGTTTAACATTTAAATTTGTTATTAATTTGTTTGAGTTTGTTATCTGTAAATCTAGAATTTTAATTACGCTTTGAGTCATATGGTGCCAAAAGTACTTCGCTAGTAAGAAAATACTACTATTTTTTGGTCTATGTACTACCGTACTACTCCCCTAAGCAAAATCCAAAATGCGTTTCGCAGGCTCTTTTGATACGTAATGTAATCTCGAAAACGTTTTTGCTTTCGTTTCGTAATTGATGCTGTTCATACTAGGTGATGGGAATGATGCGCACGCATATCAGATATTCATTCCATGTATGGATGTTTTTTTTCTTTTTTTATCGGGCAGGTGGAAATCTTTGATAGATGCCATGCCAGTGTAAGATTTCTACTCACTAAAACCATCAACCATCTTCTTCCTGTGCTCCCCGTGGTACCGCCGTTAGGCATTTCCTTACGGGGCAGGTTCCACCAATTGCTCTTTCACCTTGTTACTGTCTCTCTATTCCATTGTTTCTCTTCTTTTCTTTTCTTCCTCTTTCAAAACGCCTGAGTTTCCGGATGACTAATGCTACATAGTCACTCACAGCATCCCAGTTATTCACCGACAAAAGCATGTGGCTAACAATGTTCTCTGTTGTCGGGGATGGTCGATCTTTTCCTGTAGCCGGTTTCTTTTTTCTAAAAGCGGACAATGAAAAAAGGCATGCTCCGCATCCTCCGTTAACTCAACGCAGTTAGGAAAGAAAGGGGGATCCTCATGTTTGAATCTGTGCAGGTATTCTCAAAAGCGTCCATGATCCGTCAGTAATTGTGACAGGTAGAAATTAAGCTTTCCATGCTGTCGGTTTACCACCCATTTGTCTCCATGTATGGATGTAGGTATAGACTGGTGGCGATAGTGATGTCGTCGGCCTAGAAATGAAACCACTTACGTCGTTTCTTTTCTGGGCTGACGATATTTCCTTATACATTAAGGATCTAGTAGAATCATTATTTATTTTTATTAAATAGTTTTTTTTTCTATATATATATTTTCAGTAATGGTTACAAAATGATTGGCAATATATTTTACATGATTGCTGCCATTTGCATTTTGTATGGTCAAGATTCAGTGTGTCGATTAAATGCAATGATTGCTACCGTTTTCATTGTAATAGCAATACAACAAGTTTGTATGACTGAACTTAATCTGGAAACAGATCAAAAAAATAAAACGGAAATGGCAGATCGAATAGAAAAACTGAAGCAAATAATTGATCGTGAACTAACAACGACGCCACAACTATAAGTAAAATTGTTGATTTACACAGTCACCGGTAAGTACAAAATAATTAATTTTACAATACTAAATAGATTACACATGGACTTACCTTATTGTTGATGGTTGATACATTTTTTTACTATCAATTATAAATTTTTTTTAATTTGATTTCATGCAGCATCTGGTTACTCATATATAAATGTAAAACAAATTTAATTTACTGCTAAAATAATTGTGAACGAAATTACCTAATATATGTATTTATGTAGTTTTAAGGATTATTTTTAATCGCTACACTAAGAGATCTTGGCGTATTTATGTGTATAATAATATTGTAAAGCACAAATGTGGTCGAATTGTTTTATTATTTTCATTGAATAATAATTTTGTTCAATTTGAATTTTTTAAAAAAATGATTGTAAATTTAAAAATAATTATGAAGTTACAATAACCAACACACTAACATAAAACTGACCTTATTTCATTATTATTATTATTATTTTCTATCAAGCGAGTATAGCCCAATTGATTAGATTAGAGCGGCATCATTTTTTCAGCGAAAGATGTCTGGAAATTAAATCCTATTGAAAACAGTTTAAGATGAACACTTTTCTAATAATAATGAATTTAAAATAGTGGTTCCAAAAAAATAAACCAAATTACCCACACATTATGATCCTGTAAACCTGTAATATGTAAATAAACCGATAAAATCAATCTATTTTGTGTTATTTGCTCAATCGGAAAAGATCAACAAGATTCATCAACGAAAACATTTCAGATAAAGATCTACAAGAAAATCTTTCAATAATAATTCATAAGAAATCGCTCAGTTTGTTAATAAGAAAAATCGTTTAGAGATTTCTAATTGGTGGATTATGGAAAACTTCTTCTGAATGTTTGTGTGCGAAAGTCCACCAATAAGAAATGAGTCAATGAAATGTCACGTGATTTATGAATTTTAAAGTCAAAACTTTATAATTGTTGTCAAATATTATACAAATAAGAAATTAAAGGGTTTTTAAGAAATTTATGTTTTTTTATCGATTTTCACCCTTAAATTACTATTTGTAGTAAAACACAGAGTGGAAACGTGTTCAGAATGTCTATATTAGTACTTTAGTAGTAATTGGGAACTTTTTCTATCTAAAAAATGTAAAAAATATCAATAATTTGATGATACATTTATAAAAATTAGTCAAAGATTTTCCGGATTTTTCAAAGCGAAAAGTCTTCTAATTAGACCCTTAATAGATTGCAAAAAACCGTATCTTGATATTTCCATTAATAACGAAAATAGGGCTTGGACGTTTTTCATTTTCTGAAAAGTAGGTTTTTGGACGTTTTTGGCTCGCAGCGGGATGGCCTTTAAATATGTTATAGAGGCCATAATTCTAAGAAATAAAGTCTTCCATGGCATTATATTTTTTAAAAAAATGGCGGAGTTATGGGCAAAAGAAGTTTTTCGGTAGAGGTAACTTCGGAGGCACCGTGTGGCCAAACTATTAGGCTCAGGTCCAAAAGTTTGATATGCAATTAAAGATAAAGGATCCAGCTTTTTTATAAAAATTAGTCAAATTTTTCGATAGAGCAAATTTTCCGAGAATACGCCTATTTAATATGACAAATTTATGTTCCTCGGAAAATCCAAAAAATCACCAATTTTCCAAATCATTTATCAATGGATTTATTTATTTTGTAAAACTAGACTATATGCCCTACAATTTAGAAAAAGAAAGTTTGGAAAAATCGTCTTCCTTCTATGTGTAATAAATCACTGAAGATACCCTTGCACGCAGTAAGGTATTTTTTTAAAGTTTCCCACGAGAAAACCAGCAGAGCTGGAAAATTTCCTTTGATGCAGAACTATAGAAAATAGATCGAAGTTTAATATTTTCAAAGTCTCCGAATTATAAAAAACGTTTTACCAGCCTTAAAGGTCATTTCAGAAAAGTCGTTTTTAGCACGTTTGCCCTTGAATAGCAGGTGGCCCAAATGCCCGACGGGCACACGGACCCCCTGGCTGTGATTTTTTAGTCGTGCTCTACGATTCCTCAAATTTTCAGCCCGATCGGAGCACCTCGACCAAAAAAACACTGTATTAACCTCTTGTGATTTTCGATGACCAAAAACAATAACAACACAAAAAAGCGAACTTTTTTCTATTCTCTGTAAATTTTCCTCACACAAGATTAATTTACCATAGGACAGAATCAAATTTTTTTTTTTATGCGGAGACCGTGGTTTCGAACCCAGAAACTTTTAGTAAAAGAACGTGACACTCAAACCAACTATACCACCGAGCTATTTGAATATTTTGATTTTTGGGCCTATATAAAGAATGTTTATTATGTTTATTGTTCGTGCAGCTTGACTTTATCCTTTGTCATGGGGTTTTTTTTGTACATAAAGTACATTTTAAAGAATATTTGATTTCGTTTGTTATCAAACAAACTCTACAATTTTGTATCAGTTGTTCAATAAAAAAACATTTCCAATTATATATACCTATATATTTTCATATTCCATACCAGCAGGGGAATTTTCTTATTAATACATTGAAACATTTTCTTGTAGATCTCTTTATCTGAAAAGTTTCCATTGATGAATCTTGTTGATCTTTGACTGAAAAATATTTCCAATCATTGGAATGATGATTCTTGTAAATCTTTTCCTGTGAAAATTAGATTTATATCGGTTTGTTTATGCAAACAAAATGCAAACATTCTTTTGATTCTATTTTTGAATAAAAAAAAAATGTATTCAATTTAATTATTTTAATTTATTTATTTAATATACCAAATTAAGGGTAATTTATTATTTTATTAATTAATTATTGATTAGATAACCTAATCTCTATTAAAAATAATTAGATTTTGCTATATCGAGAAGGACAACCGATCTAGAGTCTAGTTCTAGTCATTCCCATCCATGAGAGTGTTCCATTTATTTGATCATTTTCAAAGTGTTGCGAAAACAACCGATAATAGAACCTGTAGGTAGAATATCTAAAATTAAATTGTATTAGATTATAAATTTATATTTGTTATCCATATATCTATATAACTATACCTATTAATTGTCACTATGTAGCTTCCAGCAAATCCAGTTAGAAGTAATATGATTTCATTGTTTAAATTTAATTGATTTACGACTCAATACTCTGTGAATAATTGTTCCAATACATCTTTCAAGTTTACTAAAGAAAAAAAAAAATATTAAATTTAAAATATCAATTTAATTAGAATGATCATAATTAATTAATTAATATTCATTAATACGTTAATATGCGATATACAGTCAAATCTGTTTTTGTGCGGTAGATAGGGAACGGATAAAAAAAATTGGACAAAAAAGACCACAAAAATAGGTTTAGCTATTAGTTAGAGTGTATTTTCATTTTCCGGAAATATTTTTCTCTTACCACATAAAAAAAAAATCGCAAAAAACAGGTTTGACTGTATATAATCCAAATTCCAAACAATGAAAAATCGAACAAATTATACATACGTCAATCAATCTATGTTCGTATTTAATTAAAAATTATAAATAAAAAGGAAAATAATAAAATTATACATACAAGGTGGACAATGAACTTGCAGCAGTAGAAAGTTAATCGTCAGAGAGCGAACATTGAATAAAAATATTTTCTATGTAACGCTACCAATTCAAATATTGTAACTTAATTTATATTCTCGACTATTCTTATCAACAACGATACTTTCCCCATATACGCAATTCGGTTTTATTCCAGCTGATGACTGTCAAATAAATACCGGGCGGTGTTTTGTTCTACATATTTGTTCAAAGTGCTAAGTGCAAGTTTATAATTTTTCCGTGATCATCATTATTATTCGAATTAAATTCGTTTAGAGATAAATTCAACTTTATATAAAAGCAAATCATCACAATTATGCTAAAGGTACAGAAGTCTTAGATCTTAGAACAATATCAACATAGGTTAGGTTTAGATTTAGAGTATTTTTTTTTTTTTTATTAATAATATTCAATCATAGGTGACCAATTATTATATATTATCGGTAATTAATCAATTAATTTTTTAATCAGCTGCATTATTTTATAAAAATAATTTCTATATATTGAAACTACTTTACCAACATTTTCGTTCGAAAAGAGCGGCGATTTGAATTTGAGTAGGGAAACTATTTTAAAATAAATACATCAGTTAAATGTCAGTTCTTCTTCTTCTCTATTGTGATAATGCTTTTCACACTTCCTGTCATATTCATAATCATCTAACATTTTGTTTTCAATATAGAAGCAGAGGTTAAGTTCACGGTGTCTGGGTGCTGGTGTTTGATTGACCCTTCTTAACCCTAGGTGGGGGTTTTTTATTTGGCTGACTCTAAAATTCGCCATATCTGTCGGTTCTCAGCCAAACTCAATTCAATTCAAGGCTCTCGTGGAGTTTTCTTGAACTGTGTTTTTAAGATGGGACCTTTCATGTTTTTTTTTTATCACCCCCTTGCCATTTTAAACGTAATTATTTTTATAAAAAATATTCTAGAACGCTGTCGCATTAGTTACTGGCGGAGCTTCCGGTTTAGGCAAAGCAACCGTTGAGAAATTTGTTCAAACTGGAATAAAGGTGGTGCTATGCGATTTGGCAACATCCAAAGGTCACGAAGTAGCCAAAACGTTAGGTGAAAATGTTATATTTGTACCGGTTGATGTTACATCGGAGGCTGATATCACAAATGCCCTAAATGAAACGAAAAATAAATTTGGACGTTTAGACATTAATGTAAATTGTGCCGGCACTGGCATCGCATTTAAAACTTACAATTTCAATAAAAATTTACCGCACAAATTGGAAGACTTTACAAGAGTTTTAATGGTCAATACCATCGGTACATTTAATGTTATTCGTTTATCGGTCGGTCTAATCGGACAAAATGCACCGGACAAAGATGGTCAACGTGGTGTTATTATTAATACGGCATCGGTTGCTGCATATGATGGACAAATTGGTCAGGCTGCATATGCGGCATCAAAAGGAGCCGTTGTCGGTATGACATTACCAATAGCTAGAGATTTGAGTACCCAAGGAATTCGTGTTGTAACAATTGCTCCAGGTAAATTAATTGTTCTAATATCCGTTTTGTTTATAGTAAAAATGATTTTTTAAAAATGTATTTCCAGGTCTTTTTGATACGCCAATGCTCTCTGCATTGCCCGAAAAAGTTCGTGCTTTTCTTTGCAAAACAGTACCATTTCCACAGCGTTTAGGTCATCCATCCGAATATGCACAATTGGCTTTAAATATTGTTGAGAATCCAATGCTCAATGGTGAGACCATTCGACTTGATGGTGCCCTTAGAATGATGCCATAAATTTTTTGTGGTTTTCTAAAAATGTTGTATTTTGCTTAAGATAAAAAATATATTTTCTAAAATGAATTTTCTTTTTGTAATCGAGGTAAATTAATCCATTGTCATCTCCATAATTATTCTATTCTTTCCATATCAGAATTTCTTCTACAATCGTGCTACTGAAACTAACACAAACTCTCCTGCCTCGTACCTGACAAGTTTCACATTTCAGTTCGGCTGAAAATGCCACCATTTTTAAAAGAACAGTTTACTCTACCTCTAGCTCTCGTGGTTCCATATTCTACAACCAGTCCGGTAGGAAGAATATTTGATTTATTTATAATCTGTTGCCGAACACTAAGTGCCATATCCAAGAGTATCACAAGTGAGAATTGATTATTGGACAGGTAAGTGCTTATGTTTTCTATTGAGTCTAGATCTGTTTCAATATATTTCACCATAATCCTATACATGAAAATCATGAAGTGCTACACCGATCAAAATAAGTCGATAAACGTCCAAATCTCTGACGAAATGACAAAGTGTGTTTGCTTAATCTCGATTTTGCTCTTACGGCAGTCTTGTAGCCGCGTTCCATACAATTTTGTCAGAAAGTTGAACATTGGATCCAGAAAGTCACAGGGTGGATGGTTGCAATATCTAAATGGTTCAAGGTCGACCAATGCCTAAAAGAATTTCAAGGCATTCACAAAGAAATCTGAATAAAAATATTGCGATGCCGTGTAAAGTCACTTTTATTATATTACCTTAAGTATCAACTTATATTCTACCTAATCTTGATTTTCTTCTGATTCTGATTCTATTGTTAGGAGCATTTATTAGGAATTCCAAAAAATTATTATTTCATTTGATAAAAAATTTATTTATTCGTCGCCTATACATAAATTTTGCTCTCGTTTGCTCCCATACTATGAACACAAATTTGATTACCATAATCAACAAGCGAACAAATTCTATAGCAGATCATCACACTTTGTACGTTTTGAAGAGCAATGCATCGCTTGTGAGAGCTGCGGCATTTGTTCCCAGGCTAAATCAAATCTGTAAAAAAAATATTTAAAAATAAAAAAAAAACCCCCAAACTCTCACTCTCATAAGATATGAGTGTATCGGTCTCACAATTCACTCTCGGATATTTCATCTTCAATGAACGCTTTAAACTGTACGTAATTACCATGATGTACAGAGCAGTGTCTCTGCATAAAAGCTAAACTAAACAGTTGTATATCATCCAATATCCGAAGACCAGCTTGTCGATTATCTAATTGCAATTTTAGTGGACCATATGTTAATTCATTGGCACTACCAGCATCCGCTACTGGTATATTTGTTTCAATATTGATCAAAAAATTTTTGAAAGCTTTTGCCGTAAATCGACCAGATGCAATAAATGCATTTACATTCGATTTTGTTATCTGAGGGATATTTTGATCATTTATTTTACTAAAAAAACAAAAATTTATAAAATTCAGAGCTTAATCTATGAGTTATACCTTTCGATACATGTTGTGTCGCCCAGTGAAAAGTTTTGTGGTTTATTATTGGATGTCTTGAATTGTTCACCAAAGAGAAATGTTGCTTCCAACATGGCAACCGTTAAATCGTATCCAATTCGTGCAAAATTTACGGAGCTTAAAAAAAAATTTGTTAATCAAAAAAAAAATTTACATGAAAATATCATTTAGAGAACATAGGAACGGCCCAACATCAGCCTTCTTATCTGAGAATACCAATGCTGAAGATTAGAAATATCAACCAACTCTGGGAGAATACTTACAGAAGACTTAGTTACAACTAGAAAGATTGCTCACAGAATCCTTTGTCCAAGTATACTAAAACTAAAACGGACAATTTCTTACTCGCAATTCTACATAGGATCATTTTTACTCATATGTAAATTGTATTGACGTCCTTCTGTTATTGGCTGCAGTCAATAATACTCCAGTCTGTCTACACTCTCTGAAACTATTCTGAACTCTTTTATATTCAACAAAAATGAAGATTGGACAGTTCTCGACGCGTTTGAAGTGAGAGGTCGAAGGTTTTTTTTTTCTCGGGTAGATACTTTAAACTGGTGGTTGGACTACACATAAAAACAGTTTAAAATGCTCAAAGAAGCCTGGAAGTAGTGATTCATGAAAAATCACAATCTAAGTATGGTTCTGGTCTTACAAATTCCAGCACAAAGTGTCAGGCGCTTAGACGCTATCTAACTAGAGGGTTTACTCTTGAAAACGATAGTCATTGGCGTTTAAGCGTATTGTTTCTTTAAGCTTCTCCACTACAACAATTTAGTAAATGTCAAAGACGCATCGTATCTTTTTAGAGAGTAAGCACTCTGGTTAACGTATTCGGTACGGGTGTACAAAGTGTAATATAAGAACGAACAGCTGGTTAGCGGATTACAACTTCTGGATCAATTATTTATACTTACATTGGATATTTATAGTCGTAATATGGTTGATCAACGGCCTCTTCATTCACAATAATCGTATTTAAATCAATGGAATATTGAACTAATTTCTTTGCCATGCCAGATAGTGGGAACAAATAGCTAATTAATCTAAAATTAGGAACGATACTTTACTTGGGTTCATTCAAACACAAATATTCACAAAATCTATACTTATCGGTTCGATTTAGGCTTTTGAGTTGTTGTTCCATTTTCCTTTTTCTAAAACTCCAATGTGATTCGACATTATCAATGAAATGGAGTTTTCGCCAATAGAATTCGGAATAATATTTATTTAGAAAATTGTCAGTCTTCAATACATCATTTGGTATTCCAATTTGTAGTTTAAGTTTTGAAAGCTAATTTGTTGAAGAAATTAATTTCTTTCCCTTAATGTAAAGGGTAGTAGGGCATCGGACACTTACCTTATCATTTATATAACTTGTTACATCCATGTCAATGGACACATTTTCGTCAATAGCTTTTTTTAGTTCATTTTTTAAATGATAGAAAATCAATTTCAGTAGTTCCTCATTGTAATTAATTTTGTCGATCGCTAAACGATCGTTAATCCTTATGTTATCATATTCCATCGGTTTTGATAGTTTTGTCTAAAAATAGGAATTTAATTTATGGGTGCGAAATAAAAAAAATTTCATTTACGATAACAACAACAATTTAAAAAATATTTTTTTTTTTAGTACAGCTTAGAAAATGTAGTAATCGAGCAATTCAAAGGGATGCCAACTTACAACACGGGAAGGATTTTTTTTGTTTAAATAATACACATCACAAATACAATTAAAAGCACACTTCTGTGGACAAATATTTTTCCTGCAAACATATAGGAAATTGATTCTAAAATTATTCCAGCAAACTAAACATAAATCAATTTGTTTGGAAAGAAAATACAAATTTACAAAAAAAAAAAGAAAAAAAAGACATGCACTACACACAGTTAGGTTTGGTAAATCTGGACATTTTTTATGAACTCAAAATAATAAATAATATGGCGGTATGGCTCACAATCGTTAGAGTTTTTCTTTTTTAAATCTCTCATAAAAATAAATTCAAACAAAAAAATTCAAATATTCCATGCGATTCCATCACCTTTGTACTGCTCGATACTGTTACAACTGCATTTAGAAAATCTATTTCATTTGATTCTGTACTATTCCTTTGATATGTAATACATTTACATACGGTTGTTGTATAAGACAATGGCATAACTGTCTAAAATATTAATTTTAATATAAAAAAATTATTTCTCAAATAACCATCGATAGATAAAATCCATATCGTGTTTTTTTTCGAAATAGTAAACATCAAATTATATCTAAAGACGCTAATTAATTGCTCGTTCTATAAAGGAATAAATTACTAAAACTTAAACAATAACAAACATCAACACAAAGAAATAAAATATTAGAAGAACAACCATACTTACCACAATCAATTGTGGATTTTTTCGTAATGCATCCAATGCAAATGGCACCCAACCTTTGAGTAATTTCGAACAGAAGTACCACGATGGCGGTGTTGTTTTATAACCTTTTAATGAATAAAATCAAAACAATAGATTAGCAAATATCGATAATAACAACAACATTAAAATCAATAACTAAATTATTGTAATTAGTCGTATATATATATATATACCATACAATAGACTTTCGAATTCTTCCAAAGCCGCACGATATTCGCGTGACATAAATGGTAAGTAGCGTCTTGACAATGACCAAATTATGAAACTGTTTAGTGGTCTATTTAAAGAGGAAGATTTAAAGAAAAAAAAACGTTCTAATTAAAAACCACAACTGATGATGATAATTAAAATGTAATGGAACTTACGATATATCACTGGTTGAAACTATAATTGACATTTCACGTAACGTATCATTATCTCGAACAAGAACCAATGTATCATCAGTGATTTTTGTATTAGAAAACATTGTGGTCACCGTATCAAATATCGGAAGCTAAAAATAATCAAAGATTAGGAGAAAAAAAAAGGAAATTTATTTAGACAAAAAAA
Organism: Platyura marginata; assembly: GCA_026745375.1. Classification (NCBI taxonomy): domain Eukaryota; kingdom Metazoa; phylum Arthropoda; class Insecta; order Diptera; family Keroplatidae; genus Platyura; species Platyura marginata. The sequence goes on from JANSTT010000454.1 coordinate 19,120, forward strand.
AAACATTACAGATGGTGCTTGTTTTTGAATTTCTCTCAATGTCATAACGGTGCCACGTTGTCGTTCACCAGTAATCACACTAACAATTCGTTTCTCAAAGTAAAACATTTGTTCGGCAAATTGTTTTGCTTTTTCCGACACAACACCCATATTTATAGCAAAATCTCTCATAAGCAATTGGTATCCTGCTATTATCTATGTCGGGGAGGGAGAAAAAAATTGTAATTAATCAGTACTTCTTAAATTCTTAAATTTAAAACAAAAATATACAAACTTTATGATTTGAATCTAAATTATAGAACATTTTATGTGGAAGGCCTACTTCTCCCTCAGATATTGTAATGATGTTTCCAAAGGGGGCAGAGTTTCTTTAAAGAAAATTATTTAAAATATTATTTTTGTTTTTTTTTTTTTTTTTTTTTAATAAAGTTACCTGTTCTCGATTGAGATTTTAAAAAATGGCGAAACTCCATATTCGGTCTGCACTGTTGTTATAGCTTGTTTGAAATCCCATATATGTGAATCGTAATTTTCACCGTATATCCATCCAGCTAAAAAAAATATAAATCAAATATAAACAATCTGGTTACGTACGACACAACTCATAATGTTTAATATTGATGGAAAGTCATCAACAATCGCACTCAACTATCTAAAAGAGACTCCACGAAGAAATAAACGGGGTACAGCTTTGGACTCGACGATAAAAACGGTGAAAAAGTGCTGGCCAAATAAAGGCAACGTTAACAATTAGTTAACCCTTATAGATCAAAAATAGTGGCTTGTTATGCAACACAAAAAATACAATCTTCTTTTGAATTTATAATTTTCATAATATGAGAGGGGGTCTAATAATGGTTATCGGTAGGTCAAAAATGATGATCCCTCATTTTTGGTGTCTTATTTTGAAGATAATTTTGTGGAAAATTCCATTTTATTGGCGCCAATTGCTCATTTGTCAGTTGGAAAAGATAATAAATAGATCCCAGCTAGTACACAACTGATGTATACCAATTTAGTAGTTGATTTTTGTATATCTCCATAATCTCTTCGAAAATGAGATGAATATACAAATGCTTCATCTCTCTGTATACAGAATAGGTTCTCATTGAGTCATTGAGTTTGTTCGATCAGAAAAACTTTGTAAAACACGGAAATTATATTGTGTTTAGCATCCTTTTTTCGATATGAATAGAAAAATCTAAAATTAACCGACAAAGGCCTAATTAAAAACCGTAAGATTAAGATTAGGTTCATATAAGGAGATGTATTTTTGCGATAAGAGACAAACACCTCTATAGATTAACTTAACATTTAAAATTTAAATGTCCACATTGAAGCAAGGTCTTTGGCAATACAATTTTTTGTTTGTATTCTATATCCTACTGAAGATAACATTACCTATATAATTATAAAATTACTAATTCACTTAATTCAGTTAACAATAGACCTGTCAATCAAAATATACTTGTTGATTGAATTTTTATTTATATTTATATTAAATAGCATCCCACACTACCTTGATATGTATTTTGTTTATTGGAAACAATATAAATATTGTAATTTGTTATTTGTATTCGCAAAAATATGATGAAAAATCTTGCAAAATATTTCAGACTGTTTATCCTTGCAGCCGGCAAATAAATCGAATCAAAATTATAATCAAAAACATCCGAATGCGTTCATCGATCATATAAATATTTTTGAAGTTTTGTTTGTAGTTTTTTTGTTTTTTTTTTGGCCACTGTGACTAGAAAAAATTAATAAAACGATTCAGACTCCATTAATAAGTGCATCATTAAATGTGGTAGACTAACATTTGATTATCGAAAACAAAAAAATTAGACAGCGAGTTAATTGAGATAAATGCAATTCAAATTTGGAAATCATTCGGTAATTGAAACAAATTGGTGGATTACAAATCTAAAATCTCTAGATTTGATCTTAAAATTATTAATCTTAATGTTTTCAATCAATTTGTATAGAATTTTACATGTAACTCCACACATTTAATGTAGAACGCCTGAAAACGGCCTAAAATCCGAACAAAAAAAGGAAATTTGATTTGGAAACATTTTTCATAAATGCTTAGCGACGAGATAGACCTAATATCTATATATCATTGGATTTGTACAAGCCTCAGCTTTAATTTGGGGGTAGTTTCGAGGCTAAACTACAATCCTTCGATTTTAAAAAAATCCTTTATTGGTATGGTGTTTTTGAAATTAGTTTTCTAAGAAAATTTCTTACCATATTGATGGATGGTCGGCCAAATATTTGTTTTCCGATAGATATTCGAAGCATGCTCCCGTAGTTTAAGAAGATATGAATTTTCTAAGAATTTCTATTGAAAATCTACACACAAAAACGGCTTAAATTGCGATCAAAAAAAGGATTACAAGTGCTTCTGCCTTTAAAAGTTGTACGCTTCGTGACTGATGTACAGTTATAAATTGAAGTTAATTGGTCTAGCAATGGGGAGGATGGGTGGCGATAAAAATTTGTTCGTGTTGACACTACATATCTTGAATTCGAGCGCCATTTTAAGAAATTTGGCTATTTAAGAGTAAATAAATTAAAAATTGTTTTTGATTTGAATTTGGGTATTATTTAGAAACTATTGACTATTTTTTTTGTGTATAAAGCCACAGCTAGTAAAATAATTCTTATCCCTACTACTTAAACTGATAAATATAAAAAATATAGCAATATATAGTATATACATACATACATATATATATGTGTATCAAGCCACCAAACTTAAATTCAAACTAAAAATTCTGAAAAGCCTTTATTATATTTTATTAGTCATAAATTATGTAAGAAATAGAAAAATCTCTTTTCGGCAAAAAATTACTTCATCTCATTAAATGTTTTGTTTCTTCAAATACAAAACAAATGTCATGGGTACAATAGTAGACTTAACTTAATCCAAGTTTATAGTGAATCAAACTTGTAAATGAATGCTTAAAAGCACAAATCAATCTAATTTAATTTAATAATTAAATATCGTCTTGATAATGGAATTAAAAAATTAATTAAGATATTATTATTACCAATTTATCAATCACTTTCAATTAATTGGGGGCAGTACTCAGGAGTCGTATAATGTTAAAAGGCAAAAAATAGATGTGCTAAAGGCGTACTTCAACATAGATTGCGTTACAAATTAGTGCCGCATAATTTTTCAGACTTTTTGTTGTTGTTGTTAATTAATGGTTATTTATTTAATTAAAGGTCGGATTTAATGTGATGAAGTTTGAAATGATTCTACATCTGTGATGGAATTCTGATCGTGAATATATGCCAAACAGATAAGTTTTCGATATCGATATTATCTTACTGATATCAAAAACTATAATTTGATGTATATTCAACAGAATCAGAATTCCATCACTGAAGTACATCAAGCTTAAGTTCTTGGACCTCTTATCTTTTAGTTTTTTATTGATGATCTTGATAAGTTAATTATTATTAATGATTTATACGTTATTTTTGACGAACTTAAATTCGAACGGATCTTCTGTATCGTAGTGAAGACCGATCCAAGTTAAGTAAGGTTAAATTTATGTATTTAGGATATTACAGGATGCTAGTTCCTAAAGTTTTATTAAATATTAGAATTAAAATTAAACATTAACTGAACAAGTGTATTTATTATCTATGTACAAGTATGCAAGTATATGTATAATTTATGTAAGTATATGAACCAAAAATGATTACTTCCTAATATGTACAAACACGAAGCAATTTTTTTGTGTGTGCTTATATACCTACATTAAAAAACAAATAACATTAACACACCATATTTCTGCTTTTTAGTGAATGATACGGATAGATCTTCGTTTCAGTAATTTGAAAATAATATGAGGAACTAATGGGTGGTGGGGGGGGGAATTAGGTATTTATCATCAGACACAGAAGAACTATCAAAAATTAAACTAAACATTTTTTTGTTATAATTATGATGTGTGATAATGAGTGTCTGAGATATAATTGCTATATAATAAAAACATTGGTTTGCTGGCCGGTTGAACAATGCATACAGTATAGTGGATATTGAGCGCGAATAATTATAATCAACCAAGGTTAATAGCAAATGTTATCAAATTAATTACCAAGGGAAGCCTTGGCGTGTAATTCAGAATTTTCGAAATTGAGGAACTTGGATAACTTTTTTCTTTAAATTTGAATCCTAATTGTTATCAATTCACTTTAAAACATTTTTTTGTTCGTATATATGCATAGAATTCCAAACACAGATAAATGTGGCAGATATTTTCAATAAGTTTATAATAAAAAAAAAATTATTTAACATTAAAAGGTGATTATAATATGCGAATTGATTATTCAAAAATGAATTTCATAATTTATGTTTAGTTTTCTTCAAGAACAGCAACTAATATAAATTTGGCTTTGTTCACAGAAAAATTAGTCAGCATGACATATTGATATATATGGAATACAATTCAGAGACGTAACACCAATGTTGACTCTAAATTTTAAGCTTATGTATCTACATATTTTTAAATTTAAGCTGGCGATGCCCGATGCGTATTTAAAGCCTAAAAATTAACATAAAACAAAGTACATTTATTTATTTATTTAAAGTTCTAAAACTTTTGAAACATTTTTAATGGTAAAAACCCCCACGATGGGATCTGGGGGCCTTCAGTTTTGAATATCTAGAGGACCGAAAGGAGCTGAACCTCCATAGCATACTGGAATTCGTAAGAACAACAGGCTAGTTGAATCCATAAATGTTTGTCTGACACCAACTCCCCCACTACCCAAACCAAAACCCGCCGTTTTCTATATAGAAATATAGAGGGACACAATGGGCTATTAGATGGCCTAAGTGTTGTTGCCTGTAGGCACCCTCTTTCACAAAAAAAAATAGTAAAACGAAATGTAAATGGTCCGCATCCCCTTATATTCATCATGTTGAATAAGGTTTTTCTATATTAAATTGTTCTACGATAATTGAACCAATCATGATGACTATTTTTTTTTAAATTGTTCTACGATGATTATATTAATAATTCTCACGGCCGCCACTGGACCGAATCCATACCTTACTAGCCGTGATTTCGGAATGGGGGGTTTTTTTTTAATCAAAAATTATTTTAATACCACCTAGCTGTAATATGTCAAATAATTTTGTCCTTTTAAAGTAACTAATCTGTTACAATTAGGTTTTTAACCGGTCTTTTATAGGAGTAGCGATATCGTTTTCCAAGTCAGTCGTCCTATATATTTGGCTCTTGATGTGTTATTTTTTATTATCTAATAAAAGCAATATTTATGTAACTCTACTGAAAAATTTACTTAAAAAGTCATTAGGGATTTGGTTGTTATTGTATTGACTCATAGGTTTTTTAAAAAAAAAAAATTCATCAACCGGTTCGTGCGTGCCAGACCGTTGGTTTCATTTTAAAAATTTGTTTGTATATATTTTGATGGACATAATGGGAGGTGGGAGGGACTTCCAGCCTTACTCGCAACTCTTAATATGCGCCTGAATACCATTGATCAATGCGATCAATAAGTGTTTTAAAACAATTTCTTTTTAATGAGAATTTAACTTATTTGTAGGATTCATAATGTTTGCCGCTCCATATTCATAAGTATCTTAACTGTTAATTGTATACAGATAAATGATGAATTGAAAATATACATTATGTACATATATGATGTACAATGCTAAACTATACAGTATATAATTATGTATATGTAGTTGAAAAATTTAAATGCATTAAATTCGTTTTACTATAAAGTATAGACAAACACACCTATTTAATATTTATACAAAATATATTTTGAATGAATTGTTTTTTGCTACTTTGCAGATTCTATCATTAATAATATTTTGTTAGGTTGTATTGTTATTTGACTTTTTGATAGATTTATATTTGATGCTGACACTGAACTTCTTCAAGAAACTACTGCCGATATATTCAACCGAAACAACTATTTTTGGTTAAAACAAGATTTTATTAATATGCATATGACAACAAATGTGCGTTATGTATAATATTAAAAAAAAAAAAATCAAAAGAAGACTTCTACAAGAAGAACTAGTTTAAAAAAAAAATGATAATAATAGCAAATTTTATGTATGATAACATCATAAGATCTTATGCAATAGTATAGCGTTATTATATTAGGTGTTTCCGTTGATGTGACTAATTGATTGATCCTGAATCATTAATTTTCAAGGTCATTTATAATTTAACTATAAATATTATTTTTTATAAATTCAATTTCATAGTTCCCACGGCAGATTGAGACCCCCAATTATGTGAATACCCATAGTGAAATATGCAAATACGAAAGATCTTGGCGAAAATTGAATTTGTCTGTATGAAATAGATGAGAGGGAAAATGATTCTAAAGAAGAGATTTTCGAGAAAAAAAAATTATTAAGGATTTATTTAGGATTAATTAATGAAAATTAACTAAAAAATGTTGATAATTATTTCGCTAGATCAATGGTAAAAATGTTCTTTAAGTTTAATGCAAGAATTTCCCTAACCCTGAATAATTATTCAGAAAATCCCAAAGTGATTTTCCCCCAAACAATTTACATGGGAAACTTCAGGTCTCTATAGGCACCATTTACAATCAAAATTTTGAAAAACCGAGAAATACAAACTTTTTTTTGACTTAGAAACAAATTGGGGAGAAGATTGAGACTCTCTAGCTATGTATTTTTGAAACACGCCTAGTGTGTACATACATTTTCAAAATTAGAAGGTTTCTTAGGATTTCGTTGATCACTGTTTTGGGATTCATGAAAATTAATTTCTCTTGCGAAATTGTTTATGCTTTGTCTCTGCTGGCGAAGAGACATTAGTTCCGAAGGTAATCCAATCTACAAGCCATCTAGGTTTAAGATGCATTCGTGTCATAGAAGTTTTCCGTTACGTTTGATCGAACATAGAATAATCTATTTATAATTTAATGCACTTAAAATCGCAACACTAAGTCAAATTTCACATGGCCCATGTTATGGTGTACATTACAAGATATGCAAATATATTGTGGGTTAATATAGTCGGTTTATTAGTTAATTAAGTTTTATTACCTCAGCAAATTTATTATTAATTAATGTTTAATTTATCGGTTTCATCTATCAAACATTTTTGATCCATGAACTGGGATATTTAATCGAGGGGTAACTTTGTCAGCCTCGCAAAAGTATACTAGTTAGGGCGGATTTACGAAGTTACTCTCTATTTTGTGCCTGGCCATGTAGATATAGAGAGAAATGAAAGGGAAGACGAGTTGGCAAGGGGGGGATCCTCCCGTTTCGTTGGATCAAACCCCTTATGCGGAATCGGAACAAACATAATCCAAGGAGAAATTGAAAAAGGTGGAAGAGGAGAGAAAGCCCAAGCAATGAAATGGACTTCCCAGGCTAAGGCAGTCCAAAGTACTATTAGGGAATTATAACAGATAGAGGTACGAGGCTAGCATAAGAAGTCACAAAAACAGACTTAGGATGGTGACGGGATTTCTGATTGCAAGTTGAAGGGACACCTAAATAAGCTAGGTCTGGAAGAAAACAGGATGTACATGTTCTGTAAAAAAACGAATAAAAATCACCAGACCCATTGTAAAGCGCTCCTCTGCAAAAGGAGAGATCATCTGGAGAATCACGACCTAGCCGAGAGGAACCTTTCATCCCTAAATTCACTCAAGATCGTAAAGCTTCTAAAGTAACCTGAACTTGCAGAGGTACTTTAGGTAATAGAGTGGCTCTATGAAAATAGTAGTAGAAACGTCCATTCCAAAAATTAAAACTAAATGTTCCTAAAATTGTTGGTCATATACATTTAGGTATATTCATACTGAACATTTACATATATAAAATATATGTAGGTAAATATTTAAATCAAGTTTGTTTTTTTCTTCAAAATTTGAATAAATTGAATTGTTTCTTTTTGGATGCAAAAAAGACGATAAAATTAATTATTAATCAATTTTTATAGTATTCGATAATTTAAGGAGATTTATTCAATATTTATAAATTATGATCGGTAATAAATTTGAATGCCTATTCGGATGATGACCAATAGAATATATTTCTCTCATATAAATTGTTGTTGTAGAGACCTAATATAAATAAACAGATTTTAAGGTAAAACTATTAGTAGTAAATATATGTTGTAGACAAAGTTGTTTCATTTTACATATTATGACATTTTGATTATTTGTATGTTTTTTTTTTATTAAACAATCAAGAGTTATCAATGAATGTGATAAAAATAATCGATTGCATCACTAATTAGGGTTTTTCATTTGAAGAAAATAATGAATATCGAATTTTTAGATTTTTGTAAAGCTCCTAGAACTCCCTTAGGAATCGCCACTCTATACCACATATATTACCAATACGAACACTTAATTTTGAATTGATCACCTATAATTTACATCTTAATAAACAACACAAACATTACACCCATTTTGAAATCAATATCACTGTTCGCCCGATAAATCAAATGAAAATCGATTCGATCGATCAATTCTTTTAAAATAAAAAAAAAAATAAGGATTAGCATCACTTTTGCCTCAATCATATCTAAATCTCAGATGAACAAATAATAAAATGAAATCCACTAAGCAACAACTTCAATATAAAAATACCTAAAAGAAGTTTTTTTTCTTCTTCTTATAATAAATATTATGGAAAAAATTGAGAAAAATAAACAAAAGATCTATTAAATTTGCAAATAAAAATTTTTTTTTGCTAGAGATACCAAGTTGACTAAATTTAGTCTCTAAATTAGTATAGATTTATTACAGGTTATCAAAATCAAAGAAAAATGTCCAAAATCAAGATATATAAAAGAATTTAAAATTGCTGAGGTCATTAAAATACTTGTTCTTTTCTTGAAAAGATGCTCATCCGTATATAAAAAGCGAAAGTAATTTGATTGTCAGCATCAGTTGGTTAGAAAAATTCATTGAGATCATGCGTGCGATAGTGGTGAGTCGATGCTAAATAATAAAATTTAATTTTGAAAAATTGCAACAAGTGTTTTGTTTTTTTCGACGAGTGTCAATTTTTTTGTAGTTGTTTCTTTTTTGTGCCCACTATAAGGACTATATAAGGATATTTTTTTTTCAAATATTTGATGTGTATTTTGTTAAGTTTTTCGTATAGTTTTTCTTATGTTTCCAACTTAAACTATAAAATAAAAGGATATTTTACAATTTACAAGAGGATGTATTGTAAATTAACTTAAAAAAAATATTTTCTAGAAAATATTTAATGCAAACCAAAGTCTATGCCGCTTTTGTTTTTTTGTATAAATAAATGCAAGTGAAATTTGCTTGTGAAAATTGTCGACTTCTTCAGAAGCGAGTTTATCACATAATTTTTCAAGTCAATTCAAAAATTGTTTAAAATCATAAGAAATGATTTTCATTATTTTATTATTAAACATCTTATGTCGTGTGAAAATATTGGTTTTTTTGTTTAAGCTACCATAAATATTCGTGTTTTTTTTTCATAATTTGTTATTGATTTCTAAAGCTATAGTTTTTTGGAATTTTTTAAAAATATTTCCACATTTTTTTATTTGGCCTAATTTTGCAATTTCAACTATAAATACACGATAATACCAAGTTAATCGTAAAATTGTTATTTATTGATCAACAGTAAAACGTAAAACGAAAGAGAAATAAAATAAAAATATTACAAATTTGAAGCAAATTCTAATAGAAATTTTTCACTAATTTGGTCTGGTGCCAGTGATGTAGTGAAAAATGACCACTATTTGAATCTGAATATGAATAGTGGAAAATTGTGTACCTGAATAGTCGAAAATACTTAGTTTAAGGCTCTTGGAAGTCTATATTGTCTATTGCGTAAAATAAATCAATTGTTTTTTTTTTGTTTTAATGAGATATCCTAAAATCTGCGAGATCCTTACAATAATTTAAGAAAAGTAATTGTTTTTAATTCTTCTTTAAGGTATTTTCATCTTTACTTGTACTAGCTGCTGCTAGACCAGCGTGCGAAGGTTCATCGGGTTGTTCATCATCAGAGAATATTGAATTTACAATTTCTGGTGGTGGTGGTGGTGGTGGAGGTAGTCATGCTAGTTCAAATGAACAAATTTCCTCTTCTTCAAGTTTCGAAAACTCATATTCGTCGGGTGGAGGCGCACATTCTGGCGGAGGTGGTTTTGGAGTTGCAGTAGGTGGTGCCGGTGGATTGGGTGCGGCTGGTCATCAGCAAGCTGGAGCAGGTGGCGGTGCTGCTATTACAACCATTACAGTAACTAGTCAAGAGAGTGGTGGAGCAGCAGGACAATATCAAAGTGGTGGTGGCGGCAGTGGATTATCAGTAAGTAGTCAACAATCTGGTGGAGGAGGCGGATTCTCTGCAGGAGGTCAACAAGGTGGTTTTAGTGCATCAGCAGGAAACCAACAAGCAGGTGGGGCTGCTGGATTTTCAGTAAATAGACAACAATCTGGGGGAGGAAGTGGATATTCGGCTGGTAGTCAACAAAGTGGTTTTAGCGGATCAGCAGGAAGCCAACAAGCAGGTGGGGCTGCCGGATTTTCAGTAAACAGACAACAATCTGGTGGAGGCAGTGGATACTCTGCAGGAAGTATAGGTGGAGGTGCTGGCACGCAACAAGTATCAAGCAGATTTGGTTCATCTTCGAGCAGCGTTCAGCAATCAGGTGGATTTAGTGGTTCAAGTGGCGGAAGTTATTCTGATCAACAAGACCTAACACCAATTGTTACCAAGCAATTTTACGTTTATGCTGCACCAGAAGAACAAGAAGAAGATATCAAACCAAAATATGTACCAATTGGTCGTCCACAAAAGAACTACAAAATTATCTTTATCAAATCACCGCAATACGGACTAAACGCTCAAGTTATTCCTGTCGTTCAACCAAATGAAGAAAAGACCATTGTCTACGTATTGAGCAAGAAACCAGCTTTCAATCAAGACGTTGAATTACCACCAGTACCGGTGACTGAACCTTCAAAACCAGATGTATTCTTTATAAAATACAAAAATGACGGAGAAGCTGTGGAAGCACAACAAAAAATTCAAGGTATTTTCATATTTATAGAGGAATATTTCAATATTTCTATATCTTTTTTCTCCTACAGGAGCTTATGAAACCGGAAATCTAGAAGCATCGGTCGATAGTGTATTCAATAGTGTTGGGAACTCAGTTTCAGGCGTCTATAATAGCATACAACAATCGATTGGTGAAGGGTCAGTTGGATTCAGTGGTTCAAGTGGTTCAAGCAGCGGATACAGTGGTTCAAGCGGTTCAAGCAGCGGATACAGTGGTTCAAGTGGTTCAAGCAGCGGGTACAGTGGTTCAACCGGTTCAGGTGGTTCATTAGGTCTAGCAATTGGATCGTCAGGCGGATCCAGTGGAACTCAGTATTCGCAAAGTTCACAAACTACTTATGGAGGAGGCAACGAATATGCAGTAGGTTCAGCTGGTGCTAGTGGTCAATCAGGCGGTGGCTTTAATGTAAACATATCTGGAGGTGGAGCATCCGCTGGATCCGGTTCTGCTGGTTATTCAGGCGGCTATGGAGGAAGTGTGGGTGCTACTGGTGGTGGCGGTGGTGGTGGTACTTCGTTTTCAGTTGGTGGAGGATCTGGTGAAGAAACAGTTAGCGTGAATTTCGTCTCGACATCGTCAGGAGGACATCAAAGCAATGAAGTAGATTATTTAGCTAGTGGTGGCGCTCATCATCATTAAAGAAAATAAAAAAATATCTTCGAAAAATGCCAAATTTTGTATATGCGAAAAACGAAAATAAATGAAATAAAAAAAAAATAAGTCTTTGAAAATACATTTAGTCTTCATCTAAACCCTCCCTAATAACCGAAATCCATCAAAGGCTATCTTTAAGAAATTAACTAATAGCCATATAATTGGCGGTACAGGAATTGATCAGTTTTTAGGAATGTAGTCATGTTTTACTTCAGATGTCATTAAAAAAAAATTGTTTCTGAAGTTTGCAATAATTTTTTTGATTGGTCTCGCTTACTTAGGTTCCTTCTCCCTATTTTTGCATCAATTGTCATATAGAACTATTTAAAAAAAAAAACAAACTCCTAGACCTAGTTTATGTAACTTCTACATCTAGTTTATCTCCATTTAATAGTTAATGAATATTTTATTACTTCCATATTAAGTTAATAATGCTCAAATTCACAATTCAATTTGCAATAAAATCAATTTAAAAACAACAGCGGTCAACTATCGAAATGATTCAAATCTGTTGGACTATTTCAAAAATATGGTCTGGTACCGCGAATGAAGAGAAAAATCACTGCTACGAGTATACTAGTTATGGGATATTGTGTAAAGTTGCATACTTGATGATGCATCAATTAATATATTTTTACATAGAATTTGATTTAATCATTAGTGTCAGAAACCAAATAAATATTATATAATCACCATTATTAATTATTCATAATGACCTCTGCATCTGTTAATTAATAATTCAACTACCAAAAAAAAAAAAATATATGATTTGTCTTTAACAAACAGCTTATATAAAATCTTTTATTTATTTTTATATAAAAAGAAAAGAAAATATAGATAATTTATATTGTAATGTATACATATATGTACTATATAGGTGGTTACATATCGTGGATATACAGCAAGATGTGACCAAAAGTTAATAAAATCAATTTTGAGATATTTGACTAAAATGTTTGCGGTTTTTTTTATTGTTAAATAAAAAATTGAAGAAGACATTTTCGAAACCAGTAAATAAACCTAAAAGAATGAGTTTTGATTATTTTTTTTGAGCCATAAAACTCTGACCTCAATAAATTTTATAATTTTTTTTCTAAGACATTTTTAATAACACCATGCGCATATTGCACATTATACATAATTCAATAAAATTGAATTGAGAAAAGTTATAAACTAAAAAAAAGGTCATATTCAGGAGAGCGTTCGTTTATTTGCAATGGCACAATCTCATCGTTCGTTATATTCACATACAATTTCACAATTTGCCATAAAATCGCAATCGCGGTCCAACTATTGTTTGTTTATGGATTGAAATTTGGAAAATCTGTGCAGAGCTCAACAGTAGAGATAAATGTGTGATGCTTAAATAAATGCTGTAGCATTGGTCCAAGAATTATGCCTATTTTATTTATTTATTATAGTCATATCTTTATAGATGACAGGATGACAGTCAAATAAAGTCGATCGCTAGTAGACTGTTCGTCAATTAACAGTGCGAAATATCGTAATGATTTTATTAAATAAATGATGCAAATAAGCGAACGTACTCCAATCTGACTCCTAATAAATCTTTATGCATTTTTATTGATTTGTCATCACCAATAGCATCTCATCTAATTTATTGCTAATCATAAATGTTTGATTGGTCTAAACATTTTCCTAAATAAATTTATAAAACAAGACTTATTTATGTCTTCTAACTATTATTCAAAGGTCAAGAATTATTTTTAATTTAAAACCGGCTTCATTAGCATTAATTTGCAGATGCCGCAATAAAGTATTTTCGTTTATTGTTAATTACATAATTGGTAAATTTCTTTGCCTCTGTGAATATTTACAAAAAAAATCAATTAAAATAAATCACACAAATATATAAATATGCATAAACATTTGGTTGGTTTTTTTTTTGTTTTTCTGTCTTCTTAAATTTCATTATTTGTCAATCTATCTTTATACCTACATACTATGCGAAACAATTGTGATATCCTGGTATAGATGATATAAAAAGTCAAATATTTGGAATTGTGTCAGTGACACCGTGAACAAATTTGAGTTGTTATTTTTTATTTTTGTTTAATAAAAATGAATTAGAATACCGATTTTAGTATTTGCATATTCAAATTGAATTGAATTTGTAATCGTACTGTAATCTGTTCCACAGAAAGGTGGTTTTGTTTTATTTTTTTAATGCACTCACCTGCATACATAATGTGTAGTGGCAATTTGTTTGTGTCATTCAAATATCTATGTACCTTTCTTCAGAATGTTTTGAAACTTTGCTACAGTGACATTATTTCGAAATGAGTGCAAAGTATTTGAAACAATTTCAAGTGATTTTCCCTAGTTACTCATCCCAAAGGACCAAAATTAAGTGTAAAATAAGCAGCAAAATACATGAAATTATGTTGTTGTTGTTGTAACAGCTGTGTTTCGTCAAAATAAGTCCTTTAGGTCGAGGAAAGAAGCAACCGCTAGTTGGTTTGACCGAAAGATGTTCCACCGTTAATTGGCTGGAATGCTGAGTTCATCTAAGAAGATGCGCCGTGTCGTGTGAGCTATCGTTGCATTTCAGACAACTATCAACATCAATAGATCAGGAGACGTATAAGTAAGTATTGAAAACAATACACACACAATCAGTCTAGGAAACGTTGGCTGGCAATTAACCGAACAACGTACTGCAAACTCAACTACCAGACATTTCTGAAGACGAATTACGTCTATACCTAGGAATGCGAGAACTACACAAAATTAGTTTTGATAAAGTGGATTAGCAGGTACAAGAACTGTGGGAATGTTGGATGATAAGGTAGATAGAGGCTCAAATAAAATAAGAAAAAGAGAGAATGAAGTGATTTGAAGCCCGTTTGAAAAGAAACCTACGTTGAGGCTAGCAAGACAAAAATTACTGGAGAAAAATATTGAGTCATCTTTTGGAATTACAATAAAAAAGCATGAATAAAAAGTGGTGAACGACTGAAAGAAACATCCGAAAGCTTATACAGGCACTGAAGCGGATATGGATAGATCTACCTTCAAAATATTGTACAAAAAGATGCCAAGGAATAATTGACAACATTGGTGACTGGACGCCATACTGATTTAAACGCACAAAAGGTTTTAATGTAAATATAAGGAATAAATGTTAATTGAAAACTATTTTGGCATTTTTTTAAAGACACGTTTCTGTGGAACAGACTGTACAATGTACATAGAACATTTTTGTTGATATTAATTATTTTGCTATGTACACATAAGCAAGGGAGGCACTAACTACAAAAAAAAACTGTTATGCACAACAATTTCGAAAAACAAAAATAAAATAAGGCATGCTTCTTATTTATCTTACATCATGTACCATGTATGATATACAATTTTCCAGCCAAAATGCTTCCTATTTACTTCATCCTATTATTATACTCGTATGTTATTATAAAAACGCAATACACAACACTAAATTCTTTTTATCTAATTATTAATAAATCATGTTAAGTTCTGTTTTGAATTCTCTATAATAGTTCTTGAAGTCATATAAAATATAATTGATTTATAACCTCTGTTAATCGTACAGCGCAATGTATTAATTTGGTTTTTGTTCGTATTATAAATGAAATCATCTAAAAGAATAATAGAACATTGTCACAAAACAAATCTACTCTATTGTTCAGTAAGTTGTTCCAAGTTTTTTTGTTTTTTGTTTTTGTTTTTGTTTTTGTTTTTTAATATTTTAATTTTGACTTTTGTTACTATATACTACTTATAGCCACATATATATGGCTTTGAAATTTTATATATCAAAACATCGCATTGCATATTATGCTGAATGTGGAGGATTGATATGATGAAATAATTGTGTGATGATAGTTTATGATTACCGATTATTATAAACCGATGGGCCAATGTCCATCTGTCTAACTGGCCTTTAAGTTAATTTACGCAATGAATGCATAATAATGTAATAAAACATTAGAGTCTGGACAATAAAAATTAATCAAAATTGATAACGTTGAGTAAAAAAAAAATATGAAATAAGAATGCTTGATCGAAACAGTGGCGAAACTGCCATATAATTGACATTAATCAATGTTTAATATTCAAAAATCAAAATTAGGTTTTATGAAAAGAGTTTGACTTGTCAATTGTACTTAGATGCTTCAGAAACCAACCAGACTAACCGACATTTGATAACGTTTACGATTAATACCTGTAATTTTTGCAAAGAATGGAGATCCCTTAATAGTTTTATCACCAAAACCGAACAGAGATTTTGCATTCACCAGGAGCAGTTACTAGACTACAATTATTTTAATTTTTTAAAATGCCTATGACTGACGTATAGCCCCAAAAATGTGTATGTATTTTTTCGAAAGCCTTCTTAATTGTACTCTAATTTTTTTTTTATCTACCGCAATTAACGCTAGCGATCGTTCAATGAATGCTTTTATGATTTTGGTACTGCCAGTTTCTATAAGCGATCATTGAATGATTGCTTTTTGTAAATTGTCGTCACGTTCATTTATCGCTATGCAATTTGTGGTTGATCAAGTGTTCATATATTTTGTGGTTTCGAGTTTTTATATATTGGAAAATTTAATTTATAAAATACATACTAAATAAATAGACAAGTTTTTTTTAGAATAAATTAAATTAAATTATTGCAATATATACCTACGTATTATATTAAATAAGTAGCATAATGTTTTCCTCATTACTCTCAAGATAAATAATTTTCTAGTCAGATACTTTTGTATTTTTATTAAAAGTTATTGATTATAAAAGAATTCTTCTATAGAATATCAGAAGGAATAAAGATAAACAATATTAGGTGACCCCGACGAGATATGAACCTTCGGAAAATTGAAAAAGCAATAGTGTCGAAAATTCTCAAACATATCGATTAAAGTATATAATCACAATACCGAATGCCATGGTTGAAATTGAATCGACACCAGTGCCGAATAATCGATCTGTACCCAGAGATGGTAAGAGAAGAAATAAAAGAAATGTTTCAATTTAAAAATAAATTACTTATTATGCTACAGTAATTCCTCCTATTACGCTGTATTTTTATAATGCGGTTTACTGTAATGCACCCATTTACGATGCCATGCACTTCTCTATAAGTCATATCGGTATGATAATCTTAAAAATTCAACAAAACTACACATTCTCATAAAAATAGGAAATTTTTCTTCTCACGTATATTCCCGTTGGTATGGTGTTTATTTACTCTTTATATATATGCTCATGAATGTTTAACTTTTATGTTGCTAATTAATTTTTTTTTCGTATTTCAATATTTTATTTGATTTGACATTGAAAAAAATTTTATGTAAAATTTGTTTTAGGCGTTTTAAAGGCTTTTATATGGCACTCGACTAGATAGTGTAAATGTCAAAATTACTATTGACTATAGTTGACAAAAGATCTAAAATAGAACAAAAATCTTTCTTGATATTGATTAGGTATTATTATCGAATTAAAATCTTAATTAATATTAAAAATAGCAGGAAACATTTCAAAATCAGTCATTTGCCGGCAACAAACGAATAAATAAATGTTAAATGTTATGCAGAGCACAAACAAATGTGTATAGATATGTAGACATAGTATGGTACTAAATTTACATATCTCTTTTTAGTATTAAAGCTTTCTAAGTGGAAAAATATATTTCGATGATAATTTTGGTTCTTCAAGACAGCTACATAGTAGTTATATAGGCGCAGCTGAAAAATGTCGTCAAAAATGAAAGAAAGATCAAAGGTTAGAGTCTTTGCTATACATTTTAAAAATCTATTCAGTCAATGTTAAATTAAATCACAAAAAGCCGATTAACAACTTGTTTTCTTCAATATAAAATTAGAAAACAGGAATTTTGTTGCTGAGAATTCAAAAATGCACATTCAAAAATATTTATAAAAATAAAAAAAAAAATGTAAATTGATTCAAACTTGCTTGAATTTAATGAGTTCGTACTTTCATATCAATATACAAGAAGCGCTCATCAGTTAGTCTACCTAAGGTAGACACCTTACAATACGAAAAGATAACAGTACTTTATTGCTTTTTAGAATAAGAGAAAATTATAATCTTAATGTTTTAAGAAGGCTGTCAATAGAATTAGATTATAATTAAGTGTCGACAGATGATTTGAATAAATTATATGTAGATTGGAATTAAATAGTTTAGCCCTAGCCTAGATATAGATGAACCTATTACACATCTCTCTTTTTTTATACATTTATCTCAATTGACATGAGCTCGTCATTTTTTGTGAAAAAATGCAGCATTTGAGGTGTTCTTTTTACAGAAACCTTACAAATGCTCTCCATTTCACTGCAATTTTTTTTAGAATTGCCATTTTTTGACATAATGCCATCATTTAGAGACTGTTTTTAAGTGCAATGCAATGACCCGGCCTTAGATCAACATACCAGACAAAAACACTTCATGTTTCATCCTCAGTCGGTCTTGAATTTGGAACCTCCCACTTCAAAGGCAGTGACCCCATCATCTGACCCATTTGGTTGGTTAACAGAAAAGAAAGTGGAACGGTTCACGATTTTGAGTGTTATCCTTGCGGTCAAGATTTAGGCGAGGATGATGACAAAATGAGAATAAAGAGGCTAACTAAAATATTATTAATTACGGATATATGAAAATTCTGGAGAGGATTTTTCTAGTCTGGTCGAAGATGAGAACATCTACTATTTTTTTACAAACTTAATAGAATAAAATACTCATTATTTACATTTTTGTTTGTCTCTTTCGGGCAAATTCGAGTCGTTTTTGGTTATCCGGTAGATAAACCTCTACATATAGGTACTAGAAATTGTAATAATCGATGGCGAATAGTTATTTTTGGGTGCTTATGCTTTTTTGCCCGAAGTAACTCGAACTTATCATATTTTTAGTGAATATAGTTAATTGAGATTTTTCGTAAATCTCTTTGTGACAAATTCGTTAAGTGTGTAGGTACTTGAAATTTATACATTTTCGAATAGTCTCCAAAATATGAATATACAGTTTGAAGACCATTTGTGTTCCAATAAATAAAAATAAAAATAAAAAAAAAAAAACATAAACTACTTACATAATGTAAAATGTGCTTTCTTCAATGCTGAATCACTTTCTGACTTGTCCAACATTTCAAGTGACATACATGATTGATGTAAACCTTTTAACATTAGTTGTGCTGATGAAGTTGAACCGGCCGACGATAGTTTCGCAATAAAAGAATGTATTTCGGTCACATCTAAATATATACAAATAAGTAAGCAAAAGCAAAATTGAAAATATAATTTTTCTTTTTTTTTTTCATTATACCCTCATAATCTGTATATGTTTTCATGTTCCATTCACCGCCATTTATACCATAGAAACTATGTCGTAAGTATTCCTCTTCAAATTTTCCACATGCCCATGCATAGGGATTTGTACATGGATCCATACTTGTATTGGCCCAAAGTAATATCTTAAAATTAAATTTAATTCACTTAGGTATTTTTGGATTTAAAAAAAAAAAAAAAAAAAATTGTTGATAAATGTTTTATTTACAAAAAATGTTTTGATTGGCGAATAGATAATTCATTGATAATCATTAGTCATTTTGTTAAGTAAAGCACTTCAAATAGATCTGTTCTATTAATAACAGAAAAAAAAAATGTTATTAATTAGTCAGTTGGCTAAAATTAGAATTATGTATAGAGTTGTAGTTGTTTTGATCATCTAATCAAATTCGATCGACGACTTTTCCAACGGAAGTTCTCAATTGCCATCATATGAGATAATAATGCAAGTATAAAATATTATAGAAAATGTTATAAACATTCCTGTATAGATATACGACAATGTTACATAGAATTGTTGCGAAGTATTAACATAACAAAGCCGGTTTGGATATATTTTATTAATTAAATACAATCGATGACAACAAATCTTATCGCATATCAAATGTTACAGCTATATATATATCTATAAATCTGACCTCGCCATGTCTTGGACGAATGACAAATGTATATGATTTCATAATATTATTAATATGCATAGTCAACCATTTATGTTCGAATTCAATGGACTGATTTTCTTAGGCATATCAAGTGAGTATACTGTAATTAATACTAGTTACTTATGTATGTACAAAAACAACGCTAGATCATTAAGGAAGCCGTTTAAATTAGATCTAATTGTTAATTAAATAATTAATTAAGGCAGATTATTACAGTGTGTCCGTGTCCCCCGTTTCGTTAGAATTTATACCCAAATCATATAAAAAGCACGCCGAACTCTATCGGATCTGTCTCATTTAATCAAAAGAGATCGTTTTGTTCTTATTGCGTATGAAACTGTGTCTCTCTCTAAAAAAAAACTTAAAATCATTTCTAAGAAAGAAAACGAAAACATCCAACAATTGATGCATCCAACAATTGGACAGCATCTCTGACCCTTTTTTAAACAACAAATTCAACCTTAAATGATCAAATTAAAGACTTTCACCTTTCATAATTAACTATCCGTAATGATAAAAAATTCCCTATTTGATTAATATTTTAATTCAAAAAACATTGGACTAACGATCTGAAGAGAATCACTGGGTGCCCGAAACGGCGTCGTAATTCAACAATAATTAGTGAAATTTAACTTATTTGAATCTTATAGTAATGGTTGATTAGTCAAAGTGGCGATACCCTCCTGGTCTTCCAAATAGAACAGTTGTGCCGTTTTGACACCGTATTTGTTGTTATCGTCACTCGGAAGGTTCGGCTACAGGCATTTAAAGGAATCCTAACACCTTCTTGGCTGTTTTTTCATCGATTTCTTTCAGGCGTTTGAAACTGTGGTTGCCCAGTATCTTGAACCATTAATTTAATAATAAATAAAAGAATTGAAAATAAGTTCCTAATTTGTGTCCCATCCGTATGGCGTTTTCATCGTCCAAAGTCATATAAAATACTATCACTACAACATTTAGTATGCTGTTTTTTACTTAACAGAGAAAAATATTAGAAAAAAAAAAAATTCTAAGAATGTCCCATCCATAGATATTGAACGAAGAAGCTATTATGTTTTTATAGATGTTTTGACTATTTTAATTGCTACAATCAAATTAAAAATATTTTACGAGTGACGCCTTTTAACATGTAAAATAAAATCCACTAAATGCTCTAACATCATATAAAACATACAAATACCTACTTAATCCTATAAATCCCACAGGTAACAATAATAATATATATATAAAAAAAAACAAACAACATTTCTTCCTACATACTTTGAGATTTAATTAACATTTCGATATATCTGTCATAAATGTATAAGACGACAGATGGGCACACTTAAGCTTAATGTAAATATTTTCTTGTAAAATGTGTTAAAACTGTTGACAACATGACTTATGTTTGAGAGCCGCTTAAATCATAATATTAACAAAGAAACCACATGTTATACATAGAAAGAAGAAAAAAAAACGGCGCACAGACTGAAAAAATTAGTTCTAATTTCCTTTTCTATTTTTGGCATTTGTATTTTGGAAATTTCATGATTGAAATTGAATAGAAGAATAGAGGGATCATATAATTACTGAAGAAAAACATAAATAAATAATGAAGTAAAGATTTTTTTTTTGTCTGTATTAGTCATATGGTAAAAATTATGTCATATCTAGTACAAGAGCGAAAATGAAATTAATTAAATTTAATTCGTAATTTTGTAACTATGGATTTGTACTCGATCTTGGCTAATGAACCGGACATGTAAATGTTTCAAAAATCGCATTAAAAAGAAGCGCGAGTTTGGGGTTTCCCCATTATTTGATACTGATTCCAGCTCTTAATTGATTCTACACATATCAAATTACCCGATTTTGTCCGTTCTCTTGCCCTATCCCCTTTCTTTCACTCAAGTCTCCTTTTTCATCAGCAGTCTGATTGCTTTATCGTGTATCGGTTTGCAATTATTGTTAAGCAAGACACACCATTGTTTCCTGTTGCTCCCATCGAACAGAATATTGAGTTTTGTCCGCTTCACATGCTTGTGATTTTTTCTCTTACCAATTTTGCTGTGCTCATAACAGATTTTAACTTTTTAGGTTGATCCGAATTTGATTAAAAATTGATTTCTTCTTTTTGGGAACATTGCTGTCACAAATATTTGTCGCCCACTTATATGTAGATTATAGGTCGATTTTCGACAGAGAAATTCACTTCCAAAACTTAATTGTGTCTTATAATTCGGGAAAGGTATGACGTGGCAAGCTGAAAATAGTTGCGTTGATCTATATATTCTAGACATAATAAAGACAGACAGACAGGACTCAGTGTTCGAGAGTTTTGACTGTTTCAAACAGATACTTTACGTTATGATACATTTCCAAATCCCTTTGTCTTTAGTTGTCTAACAAATTCTTATTCAGATTTATATCCGGTAATCATAAAATAAACTGCTCCTAAAGAATTAATGATTGATGCTAATCACAAATAATTATTCGACGTTAAATCTAGTTCCCTTTCTCTTTCCCATCCCATCTCACCTCTATTTCTTTCAACTTATTTTAAATATTAATAAATTAATTAGATGATAAACGTAAAAAAAGTTAAATGGAACCATAATCCAAAAATAAAAGAAAAAACTAAGAGAAGAAAATTAAAAATCATACCTGTGCACTGGACTCCAAACACTCTTTTTCGACGCACACTTCACTTTTCATGTAAAATGGAATTCGTGGCCAAAATACAATTAGCGCTATTACAACTATTAACAGCAATAAACATAATGATATTGTTAATAAAAAGAAAAGTCTAGCTTTCTTTGATATATCTAAACGGGTCATAATGACTTCGTAAATTCCTGAAATAAAAAAAATTGATTTAGAGAAATAAAAATTAAATAAAAATTAACGTAAAAATAAATAAATACAAGTAACAACAATACTAACCTATAACTTTATTATTATTTTTTATTTTCGGTGGATATCTATGAATACTAGGCGAGTCATTGGATTTTGTATTATGAGCATCATCATTTGATGGACCAATTTCAACATTTTGTTCGGCAGCATTATTTAATGGACTAATTTCATTCACGTCATAGTTCTTCGTGTATTTGTCAGTGCTTCGACTTGAAGTACCAGTCGAATTCTTTTTACCATTTTCAGCCATTTTTTTTATGGAGTTTTTTTTTTTTTTTATTGTTTAAAAAAAACTTTTTATTATCCTTTAATTTTACTGGGATAATTTTAACATTTTTTTTCTTTTTCTTTAAAAACGTTATATTCTGTAACGACAATTTATCACGTCACATCATCAATCATTATATTATGATTATACCAGTTAGGACATTTCATAAGTAATTTACAGAAATTATCAAATGTATTGCTAATGGTTTGTGATGGTGATGCCGGTGAAAGTAGGTAATCTAAAAAAAAAAAAAGACAAAAACAAAATAATTAAAACTAAACTTATAAATCAATAAGTATTTCTAGAAAAAATGTAGGTATCGTTGAAATATATGGTTTTTTTCTCTCACTTAATTTCTAGAATTAAAATGTCTTCGGCGATAAGAAACAAACTGACAGTTTTATTAGAATTTTTATGAATAATATAAAGTAAAATTTGGTGACAGAAATTTACAGCACAAACAAAGTGCTTACAAAATAACCTCAATGAACATTTTATTTCTTTTCCGGAATGAGTATGATTTAAAAAAAAAATATTTTTATGAATATAAACACTTTCCAGAATATTCCGATTATTGTAGGTAAGTATTAAGTAATTTTTATCTGTTTTTGAACTTGAACTGGTTCTTCAGGAAGAATCGTCAATGGTTTTGCTATGATCATCAGATGATGGTGATTCATGTGAAACTAATGAGCCAGATTATTTATTTCTGTATACATTTTAGCAATTTTATTCATTTATTATTCATTTCAGTTGGTAAACAAAATATAGTGTACCCCGGTATACTATTTGGATTAGTATATCAGGGTTATTAGGTCGAATTTTCCATATAGTGTACCATTGATATTATAATCAGCACTCTCTATGGCACATAACCGATTCAAATAAGCCGATCAAAGGTTGTCAATGTCAAGTGCCACATTTGTATCGATCATTATCTATTTCCCGCTTCTTTCGATTATATGGTTACGGTTGATTAGCCCAAATCCATAATCAATAACTTTATAATATTCTAGGCCATCAAATGTTTTTACTAACATTTGAAGGTGTTAATGTAAGCACAATTTACACTGATAGCTAGTTGAATGGTAATATCTACATAACCTCCCCCCTCCCCCATAGCCATTTACAAAAAATTCTGTGTATTATTATTTTTGTTTAAATAACCAATTTTCATTTAATTATAGAACAATTTAAAATTTTATCAACATTTTGTTTGGCGAATGGAGTAGAATATGAGGGGAGATTGTGTCCCATCAATAATAAAATTATAATATTTGGAGTTGGAACCATAGCCACAAATTGTCTAATTCTAATTCAACAATATAGATATAAAGTTATTAAGTTCAAGTTTAAGTGCATCTAAAAAAAAATGCGTCCAACTTGACATAAAGCGCACAACAAAAACACAAAACAATTTCTAAATTTACTTCGCTTAATTTAATGGTCAAATTGATGACTATTTAGATTTCCTATATTAAAATTAATCTTCCAAACAATTGCTGCAACAAGTTAGAACTTTGTATAAGCATTGGTAATATCGCAAGAAGCCACTTAAATATTGTTATAATTTCCCATAAATATTTGTTTGGAATAATATAATACTTCATCTTATAAGCGTAAGAGAAAAACAAATTACATTGTTTCAGAGAATTTAAAAGTAAACAAAGCCCTGTTTTGGATCGTATAATTATAGTATTTATGAATCAATAACCAAAACAATTGGAACAGGTGGATCCATTTGTGGGGGGTTTTATATTAAATATTATAAATAGATCGAATTTTGAGTTGAATAGGCCTATAAAAAGCTAATCTTACGTACTTACATTCCAACGATTTTATTTACTTTTATATGTAGAGTAAGTATAGAAATAGATAGTTATTTGGTTTTAAAACTATATATTAGGTATATACTATATAAGCAGACTACATATACATAAATATAGGTAGTTATATAGGACTGCACACAATATACAAAATAAGCATAAAAAATCCCTTATAAACGAACGTTGGTCGTTACAGGATTTGTTTATGTTTTTCTTTGCTAATTTTATAAGTGTTTTGTTACTTTTCTATATACAAATGGACTAATAGGTCCTAACGGGGATCTGCCAACGCAATACGATCGTTAATATAATATATATGTATTTTTATATATGTCAGGTACGAAGCGTTAAATTTTTTAAGACGGAAGTACTCATAGTTTTTAAAAAAACTACATATAGACCCATAGAAAAAAGGTTATGAATTATTTTTCAAAGCGATTATAAATTCTAAACTAAGTAATTGTCATTAAAACGTTTCCAAGTCGTTAAAACTTAATTGCATTTTATAACTGGTAATGGACTAATCTACATATTTAAGCCATGTTGTTGAAATACTTAATTAAGAATTGTTGTTGTTTATAAGTTGTCATAACATTATTTTATTGATCTACTTTATTGTACAAATTAAAATTGTTTTATGGGTAAGGGTACCGCTAAAATACAAAAGACTATGGCGTTTTTTTTATTGTGGTGTGGTGCGTGATAGATTTCTAGATAAAACAAAAATCAGAAAACAATTTGCATTTCTTTTCGTACTATAACAAAGGTTTTTTGTTTGGCGCTATAAGTAACAAAATCTTAATAATCGAGGTCAGAACTTAAAAAAATTAATTATTTTTATAATTTCTTGACAATACTCGGCTCTGTTGGCGTAAATTTACTATCGATATTGTAAACGTAATTGTACATCATAACATAACATCAATTTTATGTCATTTCTAGGGTTTTTAATCATTTGTATTCAATTTACTCAATACAATTTGTTGTACAAACTAACCACGGAAATAACCACGGAAAAAGTCGTAGCCAATTATCCCTTCTTTATTATTTAGGTTGAAAAAAGGGCCACAAAGGAACATTGAAGAGCTATAATTCGTGATCAATTATTTTTTATTTATTATTAATTTCTTTCTTTTTTAAATAATAAATTTCTTATTTTAATTACAAAAACCAATTAGAAAGAACGGTCTAAAAATATTCGGTTGGCCGCCAAAACAAATGAAATGCCGATCCTAGACGTATTTTTTTTTTTTTTTTTTGGAGAGGAACTACAAAAATAAATATTTTATGTTCTATATTAGTAATATCTATGGATATATAGCATAATATTCTTGCAAACGCATTTATGGTGCTCTATTCTCGTGTTTATGTATAAATATAAATCAAAATGAATACTCTTGAATTGGTGTTTCAAAGTGGAGATTGAGATAATAATGATGGATATAGTACTTTAGAAATTAACAAGACCAGAGACACGTCTATTTTAATATTTTATATTATGTATAGTAAATGTATGTATTACGATCATTTTGCTCTGTTATTAATTAATTTTTTGTATTATAAGCACTTAGTTTTAATTAAATGAAGATTTTTATCATACTTAAACAACACTTAGACAAAAAAAATTAAGCATACTGTTCAAAAACCTCGAAACGAACATATAAAATGCGTTTATAAAGTCGCTTAGTTAATTCAGTATTAAAATGCAAAAACGGTTTTCTTATTTTACTGGTAATGACCCTAAGATATTTTGTCTTTGAGAATGATCTTCTATGATATGAAACAACTATCTGTGAGTTAAGCATAGATTTTGATTAGATTTTATTGTTTTAAATTCAGGAGTAGTTATAATAACAGAGATTATTCTCTAAATAGAAACACTTCAAATACTCCATTTCTCTATAAAAACATAACTTGATATTATGCCAATTGAGATAATGGAACTGAAGATTTATATAAAAGGAGTTTTACGTGTAGTGATTCATAGAAAATAACGTTGGACTTAAGTGAGTTAAGTATACTATTGGTCTTAGGCCTAGCGCTCTTGTCCCAACGAAAATTAAATGTTAAAGAAAAATATTTTAGAAAGTGTAATATTTGCGATATTTAGAATAAGTAAATCTTTGTCACAATAATATTAACCTTCATAGGGCCTTATTTAAAATAAAGTTAAAGGTCTTTATGGCCATTTTTGACCGTACACATTAAATAATAAGAAAATATTCCGAACAAGCAAACTTAATCATTTCAATTTATTTATTAATTTAATAGTAATATTAGAAATCCATTTTTTACACTCCCGGCATTTGACAATAAAATTCCTCTTGCAAACATATTTTTTACAACGAGGTTTTAATATTTGTTGAACAAAATTTACATCGACCCCTTTACTTGGAGTCTGAGAATTATCCAATACCTTAAAGTAAGTGAAGTGAAATGATGCAATATCTTGAAATAAATGAAATGATTATTATTTTAAATTTTTTCCTAATTATGCAAATCAGATAATTAAAATTTGAATTTTATTCAGGGGTCATTTTTGACCATGAAGACCTTTAACGTAACAATTTTTATTATGTGAAGATTTTTTTTTTTGGAGAAATTTTTTATAGCAATATGTCGTTCAGTTTGAAGTAAATAAAGTTCATGTTGGTCACAAACAGCAATTGATAGGTTTGCAAACATGAAATTTAATAGTGGTAATGTTAAAATAATTTTTTTTTTTAATAATGACGATTATGGTACCTATGTTTTTAAATATAATCTGTTGATGTTAAATCTTATTTCGTACAAAGTTCGCACTATACTAAGATCCAAAAATGCTTTAAAACTTAATTGATTGAATGTAGAAAATAAAACAGGTTTTCACCTTTGGGTATGTAACTATGTATGTACATACCGATTACTTACATGTACGTACGAATATAAAGTATAAACACACTTTTATGTCAGCAGCTACAGGTAAAATATTGTGTACTTCGGTATTTATTGACCACCTGTCCTGTATGATTTTTAGCGTACATTATAATTTTGATAGCACACAGACACTTATGTATAATATTCAGATTTCGTTATTTGAATATTAATGAAGTGCATTAAATGCAGTTTTTTTTTAATATATCAAATAACAAATGAAATAGTTTAGATTTTTTTCCGTTTCAGTACACAAAACACATAGCACTCACTGTAAACCAAAATGTATCTTCTCAGTTGTCACAATTTCAATGTAAATTTAATTTCTAACTAACTAATTCATTTGTATGTACACTATAAAGTAATTAGATAATAACGATATACGAAAATTTAACACAACACACTACACAAACGCGGCTTTCGTACTACCACCGTACACGACTTCTTTTTGTTTTGAAATGACTCCATCTACTGGAAGTCTGGAACAATTTTATTTTATTTTTTTTGTATATTCGAACAATGTGAACGATCCACATACGTTGCAATACGATGTTATGCATTGTTAACAAATATACACACTGAACTTATATTTGATGTGGATAGAGTAAACATAATTTACTTTTAATATTTTAGCACTTGATTTTGTTTATTTTTTTATATTCAAACAAAATGTTGAGTTTTTTCTTAATGTGAGACTAAGTAATTTAAGAAACCCTGATATGAATTCATTTTTATTTACAGTTCCGAAACTAGAGGATAGGAAAGGAGGGAAAGTGTTGTTGAGTGTAAATATTTTCTAATTGGAAAGTTGGAACATTCAGGACAAAGGGAAATAATTTTTAATTTAGACCATTTGAATTGGGTTGTTTTTAAATGTTAGATATTGGTTTTTGCTATAATGTTTCATTCATTTTCGGTTCGGTTCTAATATTTTCAGAAACAAGAACAAACGAAATAACCGAAACTGAAAAATAACAATAACGGAATCCAAAACCGAAACGAAAAAAAAATAAAAACGTTTTGGTTTCACTCTCTGATCATTATCGAATTGAGCAATTGTATTTGATAGACTTAATGGTATTTTTAAGTACCAGTATTTTTGTATCTGTACATTTTTGTAGAACAGAACAAAAAATGGAAAAGGGTCACACAACACAATATTCGACCACCCTTAATACTAATTTTATTTACACCAAATGCTTATTTCTCTAAAATGTTATAGAAAGAAATTAGTATAAACTACCAAGAATGTTATTTATGCAAAAAAAAATTGTATACATTAATAAGTCAACGTACGTTGGTGAACGTTTCTCAGATAGATACCGTTAGACCTATTTTTTCTATCATAAATATTAGACCCTTACTAAATTATTCGCATAGCTGTTCAGATATTTTTTTTTTTTGGTACATTTTATTATCTATGTTTACATAAATTAAAAATCCTGTTATTTGGCATAAAATTAAATTAAAAAAAAAAAAAATTCGGTTAATTTCTTTTTTATTAAGGGAATTTAAATTTATAATTTTAGCAAAAATTCCAATATCAAGTTTAAAGACCTTTAATTTTTTTTTCTTCATGCCTAAAATAATTTCTATATAAAAGCCATAGGAATAGTTCGATTTACTTTAAGTTTGTTACTAAATCTACGATTGTAATCATGCATACCTTGATAAAGACCGCTCTTGTAAGTTAATTGCTAATTTGTTTATTTTTAAAAAAATAGTGAAAAATATTTTTGTTCTTTTGTTTTGAGAAAAATGTCATTGTTCGGTGCTGTAATAGATACTTTAGTGAATAGTTTCAATTTTTCAAGTACTATAAGTCTCTCTAATTATACTTTAAATGTATTAATTAGAGCTAAGTACAAATATAGTTCAAGTATAAGAAAATCTTTATTTTCGTAAATTTAAGCACAAAATTGTTAATTTAATAGAAATCTTTATCTTGCCAATACAAAGTAATTAATAATATTATTTACAATCTACACCATTGTGTAAATTATTCCAATTAGATTTTTTATTTAAATAACAATTTTGTCCACAAATTCATCCTATACTTGTAATGCTTATTTGGTTATTTATCTTATTGTTTAGTTGTTGACTGCATTTGCTGTAATTGTTATTGGAATTCCGCGACCAGAAGATGAAGAAAACCTTAAAGCATCAGCTGTTCAGGCGGACGTAGAATCACCGGCAGAAGAATTAGTCGAAGACGGAGAGAATTCGGTAAGATGGTTTTTGTAAAAATATTCAAAAATTTAACACCCTCCACATTCTCATCTTATTTAAAGATTATTAAATTCTTTTGTTTTTTTTTTAATACAATTTAAATAGTCAGGCTAATTGAATCAATAATTAATAAAGTTTAAAAAAAAATCATTTCTTACTTAAGCAAAATTATTATATGTTACAGGTGCGTTTCCCAAATTTGTTTAGCAAATTTAAAACTACAACAATGAAAACGAATGCGACAGGCTAAGAGGCCATTGATTGACTATATTAATTATAAAGGTAATATTTTTAAAAATATAATTGAAGTTCATCTTAACGTTTGAAGTACATAAAAGTAGTGATGTTTTGTCAGTACGAGTATTATTTATCGTGAAATTATGTTTTTTAAATCATTTTGATAGATAAAACAGGAAAAAAAATAGTTCGTTCACGGAACATGATTGTTTTTGGTATTATGTTTTAAGACAGATTTTTTTTTTAAACAAATTATTTTTTACTAGTGCTTTAATAATTAAAAAAAGGGGAGGTCGGATCGATGCGACTTTTTCTTAGAAATCTGTTGAATAATGGATAAAATGGTCAATGAAAAAACTACTTGTTATATTACAGAAAATTTTTGTTTAAATTTCGAAGACGAAAAACATTCATAAACGATCCGTGTCACTTCTAACACGTGTGTCATAGGTTCGCCATCACTGATCTATGTACTATCTATGTGCCTACTATATATTTTATAAAAGAATTTATTTGTTATTTATTTCTTTTCAGATCTATTCCCACTGTCCAATTTTAAGATACATTTAGTTAGAATTCAACATCAACGTTAACATCACGCTGATCAACATAAACGTTAACATCACGCTGATCAACATAAACGTCAACATCAACAAATATTCAAAATTGATTAAATTAATTTCTGTTATTAATTTATATTGTTTTCTGTTATTAATTTGTATTGTTTTTTGTTTAATAAAAATTGAAAAATATGAAAATGGGATTTTAGTTAATTAAAGATTTGATGATCTCTTTGATTCAGATATCAGTACATTAGGTAAAAACCCGTTATAATATAGCGTTCAATAAACTTTAACTGGTTAAGTATTTGTACTGGTTAAGTACATTTACCTTGGGTTGTAGTTAATAGCTGGACGTTTTTTTTATTTGGTTTACAAACTAATAAATTTGTATTTGGATTATAGAAACTTATAGATACTTACCTACTTTATACGTGTGTGTACAATCTTCAACCATCACGTTATGGCTGGCTGTCTTCAAATAAGTTATGGCCGTCGAATTTAAATAAATTTCGTATTGATCTTCTTTATGTTGTCTGTATTCTTCTTATCCAAACGATTTTCGATCCTAAAAAAATATTATATTTTTATTCCATTGATAAAGTAAAGAAATAAATATTATTACCATGGAAATGTTTTTTTTTTTGTTGCGTATTTTCATAAAATTATATAAAGACAATATAATTTTTTTTAGTTAATGTTATTATGAGAATGCGTAAAAATTTTCAGATATGTCAAATCATTTATAACATACGAGTTATGCTAACCGAATGTTAAGTTTGCTTGGCATACAAATTCAAAAGTTACAATGTTGCAAAATGTTTCTCAATCAAAATAGCAATGTTTGCTGCTAATTTATCTCATAGAAAGAAGGTACAATACTTTCAACAGTGTTGTTCTACAGAATATTTAAATAAAATAAAGAACTTTTACCATAGAATTCTTATTCTTCGACCAAATGATAAAGGCCAATTTCAGGAAATTTGTTTAGAAAAGTCCACTATATACACAGCGTATACCTAAACCATGTAATTTCATTGAAGCAACAATAGTAAAAGTAATTATAGTGCCATATAGAATTCGTTTTAGACGATAGCGATATGACAATAATCTATCGCCCGGCGTCAAAAGTCATAGCAGGTACCCTTTGTACAACAGAATTGAAGAGTTTACAGTTTATTAAGTAATCGTAGAGTAGGTTTCCAATTGTTTTTGGGGAAAATTGAAGCAGATTCAGGAAAGTAAGGTAGTACATATATGGTCAAGTAAAATATATTGGAAAGTTTGAGGGGAAGATAATTTTTCCAAAAAATTCATTTGAGATAATTGGTGTGTTGCCATATGTTATTACAACTCGCACCATCAAAATTATAGATTTGATATCGGAAATATGCAATTGCAATTATAAACGATTAAAATATTTAATACACAACTCCCGTGTTTTGAAATAAACAATTTTACCGATTAAAGATAGTGTAGAAAGATAATGGAACTCAATATAAACTAAACGATACTTATATCAAATCGGAGATTAGTTTTAGTATCGTTAATGAAAAATAAAAACAATAAAGGGCTCAGTACAGATTCTTGTGAAATGCCGGAAACTATGTTCTTAGAGGAAGAATGCTTATCACAAAAATTACAAACGAATGTGCCTAACATTTACTTCATGTGAATAAAAGCGCAGAAAAAAACCGATTTGGATACTGGGTTTTTGTATTAAAACTAAGTTCAACGACGGCCATTTTTAGTTTGGTTATCCACACTATTAGAGGTAGAAATCGCCAAATTTATGCATTTTTGGAAAATGTTGTAGTACAAATGTACAAATATCGTTTATACCGTATGTGCATAAACCCTCTATGCATACAATTGAGAATAAGGACTTTACTAGAATTATCATTTTAACCACCGATTTTTTTATCTTATTTTAAAACACAAAATTCTGCGATAAAATTTGATCAAAGCAAAAGTATCGTAACTAAATATTTATTATTACTAGGAAAATAAAATCTTTAACATCAAAAGTATTGAAATTTTAATACTATCAAAATTTTGTATCTCGACAGCCTTTCGAAAAACTGTTTTTCAGTTGTAGGTATCATCTATAAAAAGAAAAAAAAAATTTATATAAGAAAGTCACAAAACCTTTCTAAATAAAACTGTTCGTTATATTTTGGTAATCATCATAATATGCAAATTATGGATATACATTAAAGATTTATATTAGTTCTATAATTAAATAATATTCACCGAAAGAAAAATACTTATATGTGTGCGCGAATATCAAGAATTTAAATTAGTATCTAATAGATTAAAAGAATTTTGCCAAAAAATCGAAGTTTTTATGTAAATGAGCGACAGTAAATTAATTTTATGCTACAGTTTAGTGACCCATAGTTTTATTAGTTAGTTTTTTTTTTTTTTTTTGGATTCTAAAAGCATTGGGTATATAAGGTGAGGACCACATTATATTACTAAACATTGGACAGCAATCAGTTCAAGCTTTAAGTAATAGTTTCTTGTTATCCGTTCTGCCATGAAGATTGCAATTGTGAGTGTAAATCATTTGTAATATTATTGGTTAAATTACTTAGTTCTAATTTGAATAATAGTTATTGATCCAGTGAATTAATAAATATGTGATCGGATTACTCTAAGAAAAATAAATTTTGTAGTTATCAAAATAATCAACTAATTAAAATTATTTCATAAATAACGCTTTTAACAATAATTAATTACTTTTTTTAAAGATTTTGTTGGCTTTGGTGGCTTTTGCGTATGCTGGGCCAACCGATAATGTAGTAAAAAAAGACCAATCAACCAGACAAAAACCAGCTACTGTACAGGCTTCCAATCAGGATGTGTTAACTTCTGGCCAAAATAAAGAACCGGTAAAGCCAATTGCAGCCGATAAACTACCTGTCGGCAGTGATGAAAGTGATGAAAACGAACCTGCAACACTTAATGCATATGTACAGGCTCTCGGCTCTTCAAGACCGTCGGAAAAGGATAAACTATCTGTAAGCAGCGGTGTAGAAATTAAAAAACCATTAGAGCCGATAGTATCGCAAGATAAACCACCAAAAAAACCAGTTCAGCCACAAGAAAAACCAGCTACATCGCCAAAAAAACCTGATCGACCACTAGACGCACCAGTTAAACAGCCATTAAATCCCGAAACAATTGTTGACAAAAATGTTGTACCTAAGCCGGTAGCAAACTCTAAACCGTCTGAACAATCAGCTATAGTTAAGGATACTGTTTTGGAAGTAGAAAATAAAAAACCAATTAAACCTGTTGCTGAAACCGTTTCGGTGGTAGTGGCCGATAAAGTTCCAGATAAGAAAAAACCGGCAAAAAAACCAGTTGACAATTTAAATATTCCTGTAATTGTTGTTGAACATGAAAACAAGAAACCAAGTAAAGTCGTTGAAAATGAAAACAAGAAACCAAGTAAAGTTGCTGATGTTGCACCGGTAGAGAAAGTTCCACAGCCAAACGTAAAACCAAAACCAAATGTTCCATTAGCTGCTGTTGCACCTCTATCTGACAAACCAGTTAAACCAAGTTCAAATGTAGCTGAGCCAGTAGATAAAGTTCCACTTAAGAATAAAGCGAGTAAACCGGTTGATTCAATTTTAATACCAGTAACCGATGAAGAGGATCCAGAGGTTGAAAATGTAAGTAATATTGATGGTATTTCTTATCGTATATTTGAAGATTACTTAAGTTCTCCTTTTTCGATTTAGATTGACCAGAGTCATAATAGATACAGATTTAGAACAGTGGGCAGAGATAATTATTATTAATAATTTTTTAATCTCAAATTTAAACGTAAGCAACACGGTATAGTAACATTTTCTTTTACGCTAATTAGCTCAGAATTTATGTATTGGGAAAACGGTTTTAAGTAGATTGTAGTTTGGTGACAAGATAATACGAAATATAAATAGCTCTACTTATACAGAGTGCCTACTGCCTACATATCATAAGAACATCATTATTATGAAGAATTTTAATAAATTTTCACCTTTTTTTTTTGTAGATACGATATCCTCTTCAATGTCTATTCCTTAAGCAAACAACAACAGCAAAAACTCCACCCAAGGCACGGCGCGAACTATTGGATGAAGATGATTATTATGAGAGTGTTCCGGTCGTTCAGCTTCCTACAGATTACTAATTAGTTTTAATAATAATCTACTTAAAATAATAAGTAATTATTAATAACCGCTCCATCTCTCAGAAAATAATCTTTATTCATAAAAAAGCCATAAGATAAATTATAGAATAATTTTAGTATTACGAAAACAACACTATCACTACATATTATGATGATAATAAATTTGTGACTGTTTATCGACTAAGATTAATTGTAATTAAAATATTGATTAAATGTCAAAAATTAAAAAAAAACCTTATTTTACAAATTTTTGAATTTTATTGTAGTTTAAGGTTGGAATATTTGGTTTTGATTTTAGAGCTTCGAGGCTTAGACCAATAAGTACGTTTGGTAACTCTATTTGAAGTGGTATTATTTTGAAAAAAAAATAGAAAAAACCAACAATCTGAAATCTGAAATAATCTCAAAGTTATGGAGTATTCAGATAAGCTAATAAATATATTAAGTTAGCCACATATACAGAGTTTGTATAATCATCTAGGTTGGGTTAAGTTAAACCCAGCATAGGCCACTATTTTGGGTCCATAACCATCACACCTTTATCCTATGTCAAACCTCTATTGGTGATCCAATACATTTAACTCCTTGATATTTTCTAAATAAATCTTCTTTGTGTTTTTCACCTGTCACCTTTTAAGCACACTGTGATTCTGAGATAATGCAATTTCTAAACTGTTTTTAAGTGCAATCCCACCACCCGGCCTCAGACTCAAATCAACACACCAGAGAAAAAAACATTTTCGTGTTTCACCACAGTCGGACTTGAACCTGGGACATTCCCCGCTCCAAAAGCAACCCAACTCAATCCACTGAGCCATTCGGTCGGTGTACAATAATCTAGGCAACTTATGTGCCAAATTATGTATGATCTTAACTTTAAAATTATCTTCATCAGTGTTGGTTTATGTAAAAAAAAAAAGCCTTTCACAGTGAGGACGACGTTTTTAAACTCTAAAGATCAAAGGATATATCTCCATTGGATTTTCTTAGTCGGTGTAATCGATTTAAAGGTTAAGTCTGCTTGAATATCCTTAGTAGGTATATCTACAATTTAATTAAATTATTTGGTTTATTTACATATTAGCAGTTCCTAAATATCAGTCAGTCAGTCAGTCAATAAACTCCTTTACAGGTTATAATTTTTTTTTAGAATAGCAAACCTCAGAATGGCAAAACTCATTTACATATCTAAGATTTACATTTACTACGGGGTTTAGCTTAGAGAGCATAATAATAATAAATAAAAGGGGGGGGTAGGTATTAACATTTTTGTCTGTCCAGCAAGTAATTTGTGCAAAATATGAACTCGAAAAAAATATTAGAATAAATGGATGTAAGTTTCTATGAATTATCGCATCGTGTCACATCATAATACAATTTCTAAGTCGAGTATGAATTGAATATGAATAATCGATCCATAGCAAGGCCAGCTAAATTTTGACAGAATTCTATAATGGTCTGACAATATATGTAGAAGTGAAGAAAAGTTGAAGAAAAAAAAAAAACCGCTAGTTAGAAATACATTTTCCTTATTCGGTCAAATTTAGAGAACATATTTTCGTAAAAAAAAAATGGTAACTTTAAATTACCACTCATTTAAATGGAGAGGGAGATAAAATAAAAATGCATATTTATGATTCTGTCAGAATTTCTAGCTTAATGCACTTTAGGTTAAGGTTAAGGTTATGTTTTTCTAGAAAACAGTTTATATTCGGTCGAACCGTACTATCTGTACTCCCTTTTATTTTGGCACAT
This sequence comes from Platyura marginata, assembly GCA_026745375.1. NCBI lineage: Eukaryota > Metazoa > Arthropoda > Insecta > Diptera > Keroplatidae > Platyura > Platyura marginata. Next base: position 55,768 of record JANSTT010000454.1, read on the forward strand.
CTTTGAACCATCACTTTATACGTAAAATTTCCAATTAATGGACGATTTAACTCAATATGTGTCCATAAACGAAATAAAGATATCAACGTCAAATATTTAACACTATATTTAAGGCGTACATTAGATAAAAATAAGATTATAAAATAACATTAGTTTCAAATTCATTTTAAAGAGTTAGAATTTGTGATGAGTCAATGTGAATAAATTTTTGATTTGATGAGATTCTAAATGATGGTTTAAAAAAAAAAACGAAAATTTGGAATTACCATTAAATAGATAATTATGTTTCATGTAAGTATTTCAAGATTAAAAACCACAACAACAACAAAAAAGAAAAAAAAAGATGTAATAAGTGGCTATGAACAACAGGATGACGTAAATTATCTTTACAATGAATATTAGGTGGTGAAATTATAATGAATTTTCAAGCCGCACTTAATATACTGCCATAAAATCTGAAATGAGAATCATATCAATCATTCACAACGGAATAAGCATTTTGGCATTTAGGCATTTTGGAGGATTTTACTGAAAATAACAAAATCTAAAAATAGAAATATATCTACTTACAATCTTACATAGATTTAAAATAAAACGTAAAATCTAAAATGTAAAAATATTTCCAGATAAAGATAGAATTCTATAAACGATTTTGTTGTTTTTCTTTCTTTTTTTTTTTTTTGCATAATCATTCAATCAATAATTAAAATTGTGTAAACAAAAAACAAACATTTGCATATTATAGAGACATTTTTTGGACAAAGAGTAACGAACCTATAAAACGGTTAGTTCTGATCGAGTTCAAAAGGAATAATTTGCCAAAATTTAAGAAATTTATGTAAATCAATAAAACTGTCCTAAAGTTTATTGACCCGTTCAATATCGTGAAGATAAAAAAAGTATATAAAGAAAAAAAATACTATTTGGTCAACTATTAGTTGATTAGAAAAATTAAAGAGAGATGCGTGCTGTTGTGGTGAGTTTTTTTTTTTTGAGTGAGATTTTTTCTGATGTTTTTTTTTTTTATTAATTTTTACAAAAAATGATATTACCAGAAAATTTTATTTTTGTTATTATTTTAGATGTTGGTAAGCATAACTGTGCTTGCCCTAGCAATAGCTGGTCCAACAAAGCCATTAGTGGAAACACAAAACTATGACACAACATTACTTTATTTTGAGGACATTTATGGATTGGAAGAGGGACAAATAGTGAAATACATAGATAGCATAGACGATTACGTTTATGATGAAGATGGCAGGGTAAACATTTTTTTTTTATTTACTTTTGTTGCAATCCATTTTTAACTATCATGATATCTTGTGCACGATGCATGGAATTTTTTTTTTGCTTACAAAATACTCAATACAACATGAGACAAGTAGTATTTCTAAGCAAAATAATTTTTTTTAATTTTTTTTTTAGCGGAGAGGTGTTCTACAATGCATAGCAAATAAAACTCTTTCTGGATAGTACTGAAATTTCAAATATGGATGGCATCTGACAAAAAAAAAATGTTAATAATTACAATGATCTGCACTATAAATAAAAATCTGTATAATGTATTGTTATTAGAAATATTAAATTAAAAATGGTCGAAATTTATATTACAAATTGTACTAAATTTTGAAATATTATTTTATTAAGAATATTTACTTGAACTTATTGTGTCATTATAAAAACCATTTTCTACTTTTATATTGTAGTTGATATAAATGTTAGCGTTTTGTGCTTGAATGAACATTTGATTTCCATAAATTTTATCTCCTCGTACAATGTTTGGGTTCAATGTTTCAAATCCATCCACTGTGATATTTCCAGTGATATTTCTAACATATAATGCTGACGATATCATTGTAGAAAATACGATAGAAAATCCAAGTATCTACAATAATAATATTAAAGAGCTGTTTTTTGAATAAATACATAAAGGATGAATATCAATGAGGATGAATATTAGGGTGGATCGCTTTTTAAAAACTGAGATTTGCCAAAGCCCTGGGGGCGGAAAACTTGTGGTATAGCCTAAAAATCTTAAGTTTAAAATTTTGTGCAAAAAAAATTATATTTGATGGTCCCGCGATCGGTTTAAAGGTCAAAATTTGGTAGTTTTTTCAGTTTTTGACCTATAACTCTTCAACGAATAATTTTATTGAAAAAATGAAGATTTAAAATTCCATTGAAGAAATGAAGGTTTAAAATGCATCACAAAAATACTAAGTACACCATATTTATTTTACTCTCGGCAGCGAAAACAATTAGACGGTAGCTCACTACCCACAAGAGGGACGAATTGGTCTACTATTACGAATTGGTACCTTTTACATGGCCCTTATAGCATTCCGATAAATAAAATCGCCATTTTTACGCATTTTTTATTTACGTAAAATAGATTGTATTCAGGAAAAACCAGGAGACAGTTTTGTACTCCCCCTTTTAGAGAGTGTTTTTTTTAAAAGATTCAAGTTTAATAATAATAGAACTCAATTCACTTTATGAAATATTTTTCTTCGTCAAGTGCTTTGTAAGCCCACTGAACTTTTGATGTTATAATTGAATCATTAATCAACGTAAATGGAATTATCAAATGAAATTTACAACTTAAGAGTTGGACTCTTATAATGAACTTACTTAAGAGTGTTATAAGTTAATATTTATGTATCGAATCGTACAGTATCAGTCAAATATATGGAAACTATTGTACAATGCTGGACAAAATACACTTTTAAATGCCGTAAGTATCACTGACCGCTGTAAGTGTACACTATTAAAGAATCTCAATGGATATTCTTCTATGTACATATATAAGAGACAAATTGCTATTTGAGCTGCTATGAAATGGTTAAGTTCGATTTGATTTTATTGGTATGACAGTTTCACATACGAAATTTACTTTGCATTGCAATTTTAAATATTTAATTGATTGAAATTTAAATTTTCATTTACCATGCGGATCAATATCATGACTATGCTTAGTTCTAATCGAGTTTAACAGTTTCCTAACAACTAATGTTGAGTTAATTATCATTTGTGAACTAAATGAAAAGTACTAAAAACTAACTGTAAAAAATTATCTTTATTGAAATATAAAATTTTCTTTATCAGTTCTGTAAGCGCAACAATAAAAATGATGGTGAAGTGAACTTGATGCAAACAATGCCCTGCAATAGACAACATTGTAAAATTTCTTCTATTCTATTTGAAGGTGTATTTTGATATATAAATTGGTGTCAAAAGTTACTGTGTTTTGTAATTTTAGTTTTCTAACAAAATTTAAGTGGCGTCCAAATCTTTGTTATGAAAGGCCCTAATAAGTTATTCTTGTTGTTTCACCCTAAAATAATAAGAAATTTCCGAGGTTGGGTTTAATATACATACAAACATATGTATGTATATTGCATAGGTTCTTTATCATGCCTATCATGGACTAGTTGCTATGGAATCGTCAATATAAATAGTTTTTGTCTACTACAAGTTTGTTACCTTGTCAGAAATTACAAAAATATATTTTCTGATTGAAACAATTCCATACAAATGGAGGAAAGTCAGGAAAGTCTTCAAAGAAAATATAAAAGTCTCAGCAATGCTATTCCATCTTCATTGGATGGTAGAGCTTTTATGCAAGTAAGCAATTATAATATTTCATATATTCATGGTTGAATCTATAAATTTTATTCAATTTTTCAAAGATTCAAAGAGGGTCAGCAATAAATCAAGGAAAAGGAAAATTTTCCAAAAGTTTAAGTGAAACGGAAACTAACAGCTCTTTAGGATTAGAAAAAAATGATGTAAAAGAAAAAAAAACTCTTCTTAAAGGTAAAAATCTATCTACATATGTATGAGTGTCATAATAAAAAAAATATGCCTAAATAATTAATATTTCAGTAAAAGAAAGCCACAAACAAAGAAAAGCAAAATTCACGGTTTCAGAGTAAATTACGTTTTATAATTTTTTGTTTAAAAACAAAATCGAAATCTTATTTAATATTCATTTTCAGTGATAGTCACAGTCAAATATCGGATATAAGTGAATCGAATATATTTCATCGAAAGCTTCCGCCACCAGTTACCGATTTAAATAAGTTGATTGAAACGAAAATTAAGAACTTTACAGACGATAGCTTTGTATATCTAACGTACACTGTTCCAAGAAAAAATGAATTTTTTACATCGTATAGTCTGGTTGAGGTATCATACAAGGGCATTGATCAACAGCGTTTCTATACGATTAGTCGTTATGGTGTGACATATTTTAGCGTTGAGGAAAATCATTTTACTGAGTTGTCAGTGTGGCAAACAGAGTATGAAAAATATTGCCAATTAATGAAAGTAAGTGAATAGAGATAGTCTTCTGTAAATTAAATTTCTATATATTTCTGTACTGAAGTTCAGTTTTCTCTATCTTTAGACAATAGACACATTTCTGGGCATTCCACAAAGATCACCTCTGATTTTTTTTCTATTGTTCCGATTATTTCTTAATGACATCTATCTCACAATCACCATACATACAAAATGGCTGTTTGATTTGGAGATCTGTATATTTTTAAAACTATTCCTTGTATAATTTTATTGTTCTTTTTTCATATATCAACTTTATCCTTTATTTACATCTTAACCCTTATTCTACCAAGGTGTGTCTTTAAAACACATTTTATTTTAAAACTCCCCTACTCATTTAATACGTCTATTATCGATCGGAGACTTTATGTATTTTATCATTCGACATTTTTAACTTTATATCTACCTATAAATTTAATATAAATAAAAATTACTGCCACAACCCACCAAGGTAAAAATAGCCTGGTTGAATTAGGATTAATTATTTTCCCGTTTTTTGATTGATCAAATAAATTTATTTTAGATAAAATCCTTTTATAACTTTCGCATTTGGAAAGGTTTCAAAGTGTGGGAAAAAACAATAAAATGGAAAAAGTACTTAGATGCACAACACTATTTGGAACAACATTCGTTCTTAGCCACACCACCGCTAGCTCAAGCTATACTACACTTACGTCATGAGTACTGCAAATTCATTGAAATCATCTTTGTCGATACGTCTACCGTTGAGAATATGGAATTGACCGAATTTATTGAAGCTCAAATGTTGACATTCAATACAACTAGAAATGCCCTACAACAGTTTAGAAATAATATGACACCAATATTATGTACAATTAATTAATTTGTATGCTTAAAATTTCGTTGAAATTTATTTCATTTTAATTGTTAGATGAAGCGTGCCATACAGCAATTACTGATCGTGGATTTCATCCTGATGATGAAGCATTGATTTATACGTCAGCGAAGAAACTGCGAGAGATGATGAGTTTTACCGATCGTGCTAAAAAGCGAAGATATTGCATAGTTTTGACAAAGTGCGTACCTCTTTTTACACCGCATAAATATAACTAAAAAAGAATGTTATAAGTGACAACAGCAAAACGTAATAAAATTAATTTAACTAAAAATCTTTCAAACTGGTTAGCATTCAAATGAAGTAAATGAACTCTATCTATATAATAGTTTCGATTTTTTGTTCTTAACCCTCTACCATACCAGTGTATCTGTAGATACACTAAACTTAAGGAAAGTAAAAAAAAACGTCTAACTTTTTTTGTCATTTTTGGATTTCTCGTACTAAAATTAACTCTAATTTTGTTCGCTTTAACAAAAATTGGCCGGGTAGAGGGGGTTTAATCATAATAAAATGTCGTTTAGAACAGTTTCTGTGTGAAAAGTACCCAACCCCAAGAGGCGCTTGTAACATATTCATGGTGCTATTTTATGTTGTTAATTTTTTACACAGTTTTAATTTGGTCCTAGAGACACCATCCATTGGAGTTACTAATTAATTAACTAATTAGATTTTTATAAATAATTCATTCGATTAGTAATCAATATTAATTTTAACTTATTACTAATTAAGGTACAATTTTTTTTTTTAAGTTTCTTAAAGTACTGCGACTACATTACCATCACATTTCTGCATGAGATGCTTCATAATACATTTGAAAAATTATCCATTATTTTTACAACACATGATGCCCTCGGACCCACTAATGAACAATTGTCAAATTTAACACTTGATACTCAACTGGAGGCCAATAGACCTGCAAACGTTCCACAAGTAAAATTTATTTTTGTTTTACCTATCATCAAAAAATGTTATAAGTAAAAATATTATTGAGTAGATACCGTTATTTTTGGGAGAATTAGTGCTGAAGCCTGATAAAGTAGAAGTGGAACCACTAAAGTAACAATTTTTCAATTAAATCAAATGTCCCAATATTAAGTTAACTTTTGAAAACGATTAGAAATGTTACTTTTACTGATGTCGATCAATTGGTAAGTTCAATTTCGGGTGCAATTTTTGACTTGGCCAGATTTCAAAGCGATGATGAATTTTTACAGTTTACCAAGTAAATATTTTTTTATTTTTTTTTTGACCAATTATTTTGTCTATTTGTGTTTTTAGACCTAGGATAATGGGCCGTCAAGAAGATCGTTTATGTGAAGATCCACCAGATATTGGTTTTATTATGAATGATGATGAACAAATGAAAATCGATAGGTGAGCAAGGACTAAATGAAAATCTCTTTTCCGACTAGTTAATTCTTTTTTGGTGGCAATTTTTAAATTCTTCTTTATCAAAATATTCTCTTTAATTCTTTTTATTACACTAAATACACATTCAAAAGCGACTCAAATGAAGTGAATTGTTATTTTAAGACATTTTTGACAACTTTTGCAATTTCTTTTCTTTTCTTTTAAATCAAATCGTTCGATATTTTCGTAAATAAACATAGAATGAAATAATCTAGAAGAAAAAGATCTACAAAATTACTTCGATTTTTTTATTTTAGAAAAATAATTTTTGAAACCATTGAAAAAGCATATAGCAAATCCGAGCTTTACGTGAAACGTTTCGAAATAATACGTCTTAGTTTTGAAGAGGACGTCAATACAGATCCAAAAACTATACAATCTGAAAAGGATGTTCAAAAATTACGTCAATACTGTGAACGATACAATAAAGAAATGGATGCATTAGAAGGAATTTTACCGCATATCAATTTGGGATTGCTTAAATTGAAACAGGGAACGTTTAAAGAGAAAATTATTCCAGTTTGTAGGAATTTGCTGCTTGTCCTGGAAGCACATGTTCCAAAGTATTTTAAATTACAGCAACCGGGCAACTTTAACAAAGATATTTAATAATTTTATCGTTATCTTAGAATTGCTGTTGAATTAATTGTGATTCTTCATGATAAAGCCCAAAATATTATGATCAAATTGATGACATCACCAGATACAACCTTGGATTATGTCTCTTATTTGCGATATCTGAACGAATGTGGCAACTCGATAGAACAGCTAATTACTGATGTAGAATATGCTTATCAATGCTTTGTCCTTATGAAGGACTATAACATTTTTGTAGAATCTGAAGAAAAGGAGAACTTTATGGGTATTAAAATGTAACGAACTATATAAAAATGCTACAGAAATGTATATTTTTTAGATTGTGAGGATTTAATACTGAACTGCAAAGAAGTGTTGGCCTCGAAAATTGAAACAAAATCGGAGATTGTCGAAAAACTATTAAATTCACTTAAAGTTGACATACAAAATGTGTTCGTTGAAGTCGACGAAGTTAGTATTGAGATTATGAAAGATTGGTTTATCATGGAAGACTCTAATCCAGCTGATATAAAAGAGAATCTTTCAAATCTAATGGAACGTCTCTTAAGTTGTCAAGCCTTAACACAGGAATATCGCAGATATCAAAAAGAATTCAAGGTAGGAAAGGTTATCAATCAATGAATATACCTTATTCAATGATGTGTTGTAGATTGACGTTACACGATATGATGCTCTAGAAAATACAATTAAAGAGGTTAGACTACGCCAAATGCTTTGGGATAGTACAGAAGAATGGGAAGCGTCATCAACTGCATGGCATAAGCAATCGTTTAACACGCTTGACGTCGAAGAACTTATAAATGGCAACAGTAAAATCTTAAAGAATTGCACACAGCTAGAGAAAAATTTGCCACCAAATAAAATTGTGCCAAAACTTCGACAAAAAGCGGAAGCATTCAAAGAAAAATTACCAGTTTTAGGGTATTTGAGAAATCCAGCTTTAAAAATGGTTACCGCAATGTTTTTTGGGTTTTTTTTTAAAAATTATTTTAAAAATATTTTCTTAACAGAGACATTGGGTAACAATTGAGTCAATAATTGATCGAAAAGTTTTCCAAGACGAAACGGTTACATTAACCACATATGAAGAAGCCGGAGTATTTCGTGATCAATTGTCTGAAAAGGTAATGGAAGTCTCTGGTCAGGCCAGTGCGGAACAAAGTTTGGAATTACTACTGAAAAAAGTGGAAAACTCATGGAAGGAATTTGAATTATCTGTAATTTCACATAGAGATGCCAAAGATGTTTTTATATTGGCTGGCATCGATGAACTTCAAATTGTTTTGGATGAGTCAAACATCAATATAAATACAATATCGGCATCGAGACATGTTGGTCCGATTAAAAAACGTGTAGATGATTGGCATCGATTATTGGAAATATTTTCGGAGACTTTAGGCATTTACAATTATATATTATGAGCGTGTATGAGCGTAGATTTGTAATATTATTGTTACAGAGGAATGGATGACATGTCAAACATCTTGGGTTTATTTAGAGGCAATATTTTCAGCACCTGATATACAGCGACAATTACCAAATGAAGCAAGAATGTTTTTGGTTGTTGATAAAAATTGGAAAGATATAATGAGAAAAACTTACAAAATGCCATTGGCTCTGTCAGCAATGACCGACATAAAAACCTTGGAGATTATGAGGCAAAATAATATACTTTTGGAAAGTATAACACGATGTTTGGAAGCATATTTGGAAGTTAAAAGAGTTGCTTTCCCCAGGTATTGTTTGATTATTTTAATTGAGACTTGAGTGAAATGGAAATGTTTGCAGATTTTATTTTCTGTCCAACGATGAGTTATTGGAAATTTTAGCTCAAACACGAAATCCACATGCCGTTCAACCTCACTTGAGAAAATGCTTTGATGCAATAGCTAAATTAGAATTTGGCACTAAGAAATCGGCCGAAGAAAGCCAGCCGATATTGACAAATGATATTATAGCTATGATATCACCGGAAGGAGAAAAAATATTACTTGGAGTCGTAAGTTGGTGAAGAATATCTTGAAATTATCAAATTGTTGAACCTACATTTATAGGGCTTAAAAGCACGTGGCCCTGTTGAAGATTGGCTCGGAAAGGTGGAAGAGGCCATGTTTATAGCACTAAAGCGATGCATGAAATTCGCCTATAAATGCTATGCAACCAAAGAGCGAACCGATTGGTTTCAAGATCATCCAAATCAAGTGGTTCTTTCTGTATCACAACAACAATGGGCCGTTGATGTTCACTCGATCTTAGATGGGCCCGATGAAACTGAAACTTACAAGAAGATGCAAAATTTCGAAGCGAAATTATTTAAAGATTTGCAAAAACTGGCTTCAATAGCTAGAACTGATATTTCGACATTATTGCGACGGGTCCTTTGCGCCTTAATAACGATTGATGTACATGCGAGAGACACCGTAACTAATATGGTAAACATGAAGGTGACGAAATCGTAAGTAATGATTCGAACCAAGTTATCGAAATGATTTTTTTTTATTTAATTTTAATTAGAAATGACTTTAATTGGCTTAAAATGCTCCGCTATTACTGGTTACCCAGATCAGAAACAATTCAAACAAAAATGTCATCAACTGTGTTGCCATATTTTTATGAATACCTAGGAGCCGGTGGAGTTTTAGTCATAACCCCATTAACCGATAGATGTTATCTTTGTCTGATGGGTGCACTTCAAATTGATTTAGGTGGTGCACCAGCAGGACCAGCCGGCACCGGTAAAACGGAAACGACAAAAGATTTAGCCAAAGCTCTAGCAAAGCAATGCGTTGTCTTCAATTGTTCGGAGGGACTTGATTACAAAATGATGGGCCGTTTCTTTTCGGGTTTGGCTCAGTCGGGTGCTTGGTGTTGTTTTGATGAATTTAATCGTATTGACATTGAGGTATTGTCTGTGATCGCTCAACAATTGATTACAATACGAAATGCCAAAGCAGCACGAATGAAAAGATTTATGTTTGAAGGACGTGAAATTAAATTGAACATGTCCTGTGCAACATTTATTACAATGAATCCAGGTAATTTGTTTGACGTCCGAAGACATTTCTTCTCAATATTTTTATTTTAAGGTTACGCTGGAAGAACTGAACTGCCTGACAATCTCAAGGCTCTTTTTCGACCTATCGCTATGATGGTACCAGACTATGCCTTAATTGCCGAAGTAATTTTATATTCCGAAGGATTTGAGGAATCAAAACTTCTAGCCCAGAAAATGGTTCAGATGTATAAGCTATGTAGTGAGCAGCTTAGTCAGCAAGATCACTATGATTTTGGTATGAGAGCGGTAAAAAGTGTCTTGGTAATAAAAGAGAAAAAAATTCCCCATTAGCAGATTTTTCTTAAAATTCTTCATTATAGGTAATGGCAGGCGCACTGAAAAGAGCAGCTCCGGATCAACCTGAAAACATTACTCTTATAACTGCACTGAGAGACTCTAATTTACCAAAATTTCTGGCTGATGACGCTATCCTCTTTAAAGGCATTCTCAGCGATCTATTCCCTGGCGTTGATCTTCCAGTAATCGATTACGGAGAGCTAGATAAATATATTGGTACTTTCTTGTTTTTTTCTTCTTGATTTAGAAATTCGTCAGGAACAAATATTTTTATAGTCAATTGTATGGTGGAAATGAATTTACAACCTGTTCCGGGTCTAATATCTAAGACAATTCAACTCTATGAAACAATGTGTGTTCGATGGGGAGTAATGTTAGTTGGTCCAACTGGCGGTGGAAAAAGTTGTGTTCTTCATTCCTTAGCAAATGCACTGTCTAAATTATATGCTAACCATGTAGATGGTCCACAGTATAGACATGTCCGAATTCAAACACTCAATCCAAAATCAATTAGTTTAAGTGAACTGTATGGTGCTGTTAATACAATGACACTCGAATGGAAAGATGGTTTGCTTGGACTTGCCGTTCGTTCAGCGGTTAATGTTGTTGATGAAGAACATCAATGGATAGTTTGTGATGGTCCAGTTGATGCGGTATGGATAGAAAATCTCAATACAGTTTTGGACGATAACAAAATGTTATGTTTGGCTAATTCGGAGAGAATTAAATTGACGGCATGGGTGCATATGATATTTGAGGTACAAGATTTGGCTCAAGCATCGCCTGCAACTGTTTCAAGATGTGGTATGGTTTATGTGGATCCTGGCGAATTAGGATGGAAACCATTGATTACTTCATGGCGTAGTTTGATACCATTAAATCAACTGTCTAGTGATTTGATGGACTATGTTGTTGAATTGTTTGACAAATATCTGAGTGATTGCTTACATTTTGCCCAAAAAAATTGTTCAGAATCTATTCAACAAGTGGACGTTAGCAAAGTATCAATGTTGTGTTCATTATTGGAAACAATGACTAAAGATGTTACTGAAATTAATCAAATTGACCGAATTGAAGCCAGAAGTTTTCTTTGTAAATTATTTATTTGGGCAATGCTATGGTCAGTGGGTGGGAATTTGCTAACTTTATCAAGAAATATGCTCGAAAAACATATTAGACAATTGGTGAAATTGAATTCGGAAGCTGGGTAAGTGTTTTCCATTAAATAATGTCTCAAATTTTAATTAAATAAAAAAAAAATCCAAACTAGACTCCCAAACACCAATCTATGGGACTTGAAGTTAAATTTAAAAACAAAATCATGGGAAAACTGGTCAACCATAGTTGAGAATTTTAATTTCGATTGTGATATGCGATTCTTTGATATTCTTGTGCCCACAACTGATACAACAAAGTTTGGATATATAGCCGAATTGTTATTTCGCGAACGTAAACCGGTAATGTTTACGGGCGAAACTGGAGTTGGCAAATCAGTATTGGCAAAAGCATCTCTAGGAAAATTAGCTAAAGACAATTTCATTCCTGTGGTTATTAATTTTTCGGCACAAACTAGTAGTATACGTACACAGGTTAACATTTCTATTTTCTCAATATTAACAACAAGATCTAAGAAACATATTAAATTATTAAGGAAATGATTGAATCTCGCTTGGAAAAACGAAAAAAAACCGTTCTTGGTGCTCCTATAGGTAAAACTATGATTTTCTTTATTGATGATGTGAATATGCCGAAACTGGATGCGTATGGAAGTCAACCACCAATAGAATTACTTAGGTAAGCGTTACATTGATGCATAGAATGTTGGGAAAATATTACGAATAGAGATTGAAGTCTAAATCCTAACATCTTTTCTATTTTATTCAGACAATTTCTAGATCACAGAGGTTTTTTCGATCGAGATAAAATGTTTTGGAAAGAAATAGAAGATATTCTATTAGGATGTGGATGCGCCCCACCAGGCGGAGGTCGTAATGTGCTTACACCAAGGTAACCATTAAAGAAATAATAACAAAAATGCTAGATAATTGCGATGTACTTAATTTTTTTCTTCTATTTGTATAGATTTGTAAGACATTTCGCTCTATTACTTTTACCCCCACCTAATGTAACTGTATTAACAAGTATTTTCAGTGCAATTATAACGGGGTAAGTACAAATACAGCCATTTTAATCAGAAACAATTTTAATTTGATACAACATCTAATTGACAGATTTTTGTCAGACTTTAATTTGGCCATCCAAAAACTATCGGAGTCAATAGTGAATGCTGCCGTTTCTATTTATACACGAATAGCCAAAGAACTTCTACCAACTCCAACCAAATCACATTATGTTTTTAATTTACGTGATTTATCAAAATGCGTTCAAGGAATACTACAAGCAGACTCTTCAAACTATACGCAGGTGGCTCAAGTTTTACGATTATTTTATCATGAATCGATGCGTGTGTTTCATGATCGATTGATAAATAACGAAGACAAAGATTTCTTTAAGAACTTAATGAAAGAAACATGCATTAAGTAAGCGATCGGTTATTTTTATTTTATAGACTAACAGTTTTCAAATTGGGGCTAGAAAGATGCTAGGGGCGGACAAAATATTTCCATAATTAATCGATAATTGACCTATTTTTTCCTTTAGGTACTTTAACGATCCGATTGTCAACAAAGACGAAGTTCTTATCTATGGTGATTTCATATTATTTGGACAAGCCAAAGAGGAACGAATTTATGAAGAAATCAAAGACATCGAAAAGCTTAAATTGGTTCTCTTCGATTATTTGGACGATTATAATTCTGCAACGTGTCAGGAAGTGAAGTTGATTCTATTTCAAGATGCTATCGAACATATTACAAGACTTGCCAGATTATTACGAGCCGAACGTGCAAATGGTTTATTAGTTGGATTATCGGGAATGGGAAAACAGTCACTGTCTCGTTTGGGTGCGCATATAAATGGCTATAAATGTGTTCAAATAGAACTGTCGAGAGGATATGATCAAGCAGCATTTCATGATGATTTGAGAAAACTTTATTGGATTGCGGGAGTACTGAATACTCCAACAGTATTTTTGGTGACCGATAGTCAAATTGTAAAAGAAGAATTTTTAGAAGACATCAATAACATTTTAAATTCTGGTGAAGTTCCAAACTTATTTGAAAGTGATGAATATGAAAAAGTTATTTTGGGAGCACGAGACGAATGTGTCAAATCGAAATGCGCCGACTGTAGTCGAGATGGAATTTTTAATTTTTTCATCAATCGAGTTCGGGCAAATTTGCATGTGATTCTATGCATGAGTCCTGTCGGTGATTCTTTTCGTCGACGATGTCGTATGTTTCCTTCGTTAGTGAATTGTTGTACGATAGATTGGTTTGTTAAATGGCCACCGGAAGCTCTGTATTCGGTAGCATTTGGATCGCTAAAAGATGTGGCCGAAAATGATGATCAAAATAAAGACTTAGCAAAAATATGTGTTTTTATGCATGAATCTGTTGAGATAGCGTCCGATAAGTTATTTGAAGAATATCGACGACATTACTACACAACACCTAGTAGCTATTTGGAATTACTGAAGCTGTACCATAGCTTGTTGAAAACTCGTGCAGATACAATAATTGCAAAAAAGATTCGAATTGCAAATGGTCTAAACAAAATTCTCGAAACTAATGATGTGGTTACAGTAATGCAAGAAGAATTGAAACATCTTGCACCATTGCTAGAGGTGCAATCGAATGAAATGCAATTACTCCTAAAGACATTGTCAAATGATAATAAAATCGCTGATAGCTTCAAAAGTCGTGTATTAATAGATGAAGCCGAAGCCAAGGAGAAGGAAATTATAGCTCGTGCAATTGCCGATGAGGCTCATCGAGATTTGGAAGTTGCAACGCCCGCATTAAAGGCGGCCCAAGATGCACTTAAAGCAATTAATAAAAATGATATAAATGAATTGAAATCGTTTGCCTCTCCACCAGCACTTGTACAATTTGTTATGGAATCTGTTTGTATATTGCTCGGTGTCAAGTATTGATTGTTGGATAAAAACTGGTTCTACATATTGACATATAAACTATTTTTAGACCAACATGGGAGTCTGCCAAGAAGATCATGGCCGATGCTAGTTTTTTGAAAAAATTGATGGAATATGATAAGGAGCATATTAGTGAAATTACATTGAAAAAAATTAAGACGTACATTGAGCACAAAGATTTTGATCCAGCCGTAAATACAATTTTTTTTCTCTAAATGCTAAGTTTAGTGACAATAATGGATGGGGAAGAAAGGGGTGTCAGTTGATTTTGTATAATAAAAATGTGGGAAGGGTAGGGGCTAACACAAAGGTTAAAAATTTAAACTTTTTAATTTTGTTGGATATTCTCTTTCTCTATATTTTTCATCTTTAACAACTCCTAATGTAAAAGGTAAAAGATAAAATGGAACTTAACTATTAAGTCCAATAGAAATCTGTCGCCTTATTGTCACTGGACTGAATTTATTCCGAATTCGTTCAGAAAATTATTGACTTTTTAGAAAATTGAAAAAGTATCAAAAGTGGCTAAGTCTGTATCGCTGTGGGTCGTCGCTATGGATAAGTATGCTAAAGTCTATAAAATTGTTGAGCCCAAAATCAGAAAGAGTCGTGAAGCTGAAAATGAACTAAAACAAGTAAGTTATAACCTATTCTTAAGATATTTGCAAAGAATAATAGCGAATAATTAATTCAAAAATAGATAATGGCTGTACTTAAGCAAAAACAAGCCGAATTAGCCGAAATCGAAGCGCACATTCAAGTTTTGAAAGATAACATTGAAGAAAAAAATAAAGAGTTTCAAGTAAAAATAAATTTCTAATTGTGATTTAATCATTTCTAATAATTTTTTGTTGTTGTAATTATAGGTTATTCAAGATAACGTAAACTTAACGATGGGACGGCTTAACCGAGCTGGCAGGCTCACTTCAGCGCTATCAGATGAAGAAATTAGATGGGGCGAAATTGTCAAAGTGACTTCAAATCTTTTTTTTTTTTAAATTAAAAATTAGAAATTAAAAAAAATAAAATTTAATTAGGAACTGACGGCAGAATTGTGGGCCATTCCAGGTGATGTACTTGTAGCGTCTGCCTGTGTTGCCTATGTGGGAGCATTTCCATTTAGCTATCGACGGGATTTCACTACAAAGTGGATGATGGAATGTCTTACATATAAAATTCCTAGTAGCAATGACTTTAAGTAAGTATGGAACAATTTGAGAAAATATTTGTAATTACAAATTCAACATTTGCTTGATAAAACTTTCCATTTAGTTTGGTCGCCATTCTCGGTGACGCATATGAAATTCGAAATTGGAATATGAATTATTTGCCACGAGATGAAATATCAACAGAAAATGCTATTGTTGTTACAAAGGCTTTGCGTTGGCCTCTTATGATTGATCCACAAGAACAAGTAACATTTTTTTTTCTTTCTTAAATTTAAGCATTGAGACTAAATAATTTTTTTAATTGAAGGCCAATAGATGGATAAGAAGTATGGAAACAAAAAATAATTTGCATATTACTAAAATGACGGATCCATTTTTATTGAGAACATTGGAATTATGGTAAATATAATTTTAAAGTAATTGGAAATATTTTAATATTCGAGTTCCTATAGAAGAGCCTCAGAAGCATTCATGTTGATCCAATACTATTTGTGGTAAAGTTTTAGATTTACTGTGGGTAGGTAGGTACTTCCTTTGTTGAGAGCAAATTATATTACCAACAACAACAAAAACGAACTAAAAAGGGTAGCTAATGGGTCCAAATAGTGACCTAGGAATTCGACCTCTACTACCCGCTCAAATCCTCCTCTTTATCTTCGTACATTATATCTCTACTTGGAATTTTGTTCTACTATCATAAAGTGTGTTGGAATTCATAACAATATTAGCATCCTCAAAAAAATCTATAAATAATTTAGTTCTATACAGTTAATTGGGGAACGACTTGAGTACTGACCAATAAAATTTTTCAGCATTCGACAAGGTTTTCCAGTTTTAATAGAAGAACTGGAAGAAAGCATTGACCCAACATTGGGACCAATACTAACTAGACAAACAATTTCTCAAGCAGGACGAATTATAATTAAATTGGGTGATTCCGACATTGATTATGATGAAAATTTCAAATTGTACATGACAACAAAACTATCGAATCCACATTATTTGCCAGAAATATGTGTGACTGTCACATTGGTAAACTTTTTGGTAACCGAATCAGGTTTAGAAGATCAATTATTAGCGTATGGAAGAATCACATAGTCAAATAATATTTTAAGAAAATCTTTTAATTTCAGAGATATTGTAGCAATTGAACTACCAGAACTTGAAAAACAACGAATCGATTTAATTGTACGCATAAATGCCGATAAACAACAACTTCTTCAATTGGAAGATAAAGTTCTTAGATTACTTTATGCGTCCGAGGGAAATATTTTGGATGATGAAGAATTAGTTGAAACGTTAAATGAATCAAAGGAAACATCGGCAATAATTGCAGCTCGTCTTGTGGATACTGAAGAAACAGAAGCCGTTATAACTGTGACACGTGAAAAATATCGCGTTCTTGCGGCTAGAGGAGCAATATTGTATTTCGTTGTTGCCTCATTGGCTGATATTGATCCAATGTATCAGTATAGCTTGAAATATTTTACTTCCGTATTCTGTGCCGTTATTTCGGCCGAACATGTAAAAGTTGCATTTGAGCAGAGATTGATGCAGCTTATGACTGATGAGACATACGGACTCTATGTCAATATTTCGAGAGGATTATTTGAAAAACATAAATTAATCTTTAGCTTTATGCTTGCGATTGCAATTCAACAGCAAGAGAAAAAAGTTTTAATTGAAGAATATGATTTTTTACTAAAAGGACCATTGGGAGCTAACACGGAACAGCCACAAAAACCAAAACAACTGTCGATCAGTGATTATACATGGAAGTGTTGTCTATATTTGGAGAAAGAATTTGTGAATTTTTCTGATATATGTAATGAACTATCAAAAATAATAAATATTAAATTGGGAGACTTTAATGAGGTAAGTCTAATCAAAACTTTGAAGTAAATAACTTGTCCCAAATAGCCTGGAATTCTTCAGACTCTCTGAACTTCTTTGAATTTCCTTCAACTAACTGAACTGCTTAATGGCTGGCCCAAATATTTTTTAATTTTCAGAATTTTGATTTTAATTTAAAAAAGTCATACATTAAGTCTACAAAAAACTGGAATATTTTGACGACTTTCCAAAAACTAATGTTCATCAATTCAGTGGCTCCAGACAAGTTAGTTTTGGCAATTGATTCTTATATACGACTCACACTTGGCAGCAGATTTACCGAAATGACCGAAAACAGTTCGCTGACTTCATTGTAAGTTGAATTAAAATAATTGAATTAATTAATTGAGATTTAACTTTAGATATTCTGACACATCAAATATTGTTCCGTTGATTTTTATCTTATCAACTGGCTCCGATCCGATGGCATCGTTTTTACGGTTCACACAAGAAATGGATTTTTTGGAGAAATTTCATTCAATTTCTTTGGGACAAGGACAAGGACCGGCCGCCGAATTGTTGATCGAAAAGGGACGCACACTCGGTCATTGGGTATTTTTGCAAAATTGCCATTTGGCCACATCTTGGATGGGAAGTTTAGAGGAAATTGTCCGAAATATGGCTTTAGGTAATCTTAAGGCACATGAAAACTTTCGTCTATACTTATCGTCTATGCCGTCAAAATCATTTCCGGTGAGTGTACTACAAAATTCCGTTAAAGTAACGAACGAACCACCAAAAGGATTAAAAGCGAATTTATTCCGTGCCTTGAACGATATGTCAAAAGACTTTTTTGAACAACACGCACTAGGCCGACAATGGCGTTCGATGGTCTTTGGTTTATGTATGTTCCATGGTGTTATATTGGAGCGCAGAAAATTTGGTGCTCTTGGATGGAATATCAGCTATGAGTTCAATGAAAGTGATCGTGAATGTGGTCTTAAAACATTGGATATCTATTGTGATCGGGAGAAGGTAGCGAAAATACCTTGGGAAGCTTTGGAATATATTAATGGAGAAATTACTTGGGGCGGACGAGTTACCGATTACTGGGATCAGCGATGTTTAAAAGCGATATTGAAAATATTCTGTTCGGAACGTATTATAAATGAGACATACACGTACAGTTCGAGTGGTATTTATAAATGTCCAACGGGAAGTCGGATTGATGATTTTTGGGATTACTGTTTAAAAATGCCGTTCAATGATGATCCGGAAATTTTTGGAATGCATGAAAATGCAAATTTAGTTTATCAAACAAAGGAAACAAAATTCTTCATTTCGACATTACTGGAAGGACAACCAATTCAATCGACTACTACCGGTTCAGGTAGTAGTGATAGTATTGTACTTGGAATCATAAATCATATCAGTGCAGAGTTTGTCAAAAATATTAATTCCGATCGTCCATTGGCATCATTGTTTGTGCTAGATAGTAAAGGTCGAGTTCCATCTCTAACAACAGTTCTAATGCAAGAAATTGAACGTTACAACAAACTATTGTACACTGTCCACGATAGTCTTGATGACCTTAATAAAGCAATAAAAGGACTTATTATAATGTCCGAACGATTAGAAGCAGTTTTCAATGCTCTGCTAAATAATCAAGTGCCAGATTTGTGGTCGTCGAGAGGATTTCTTTCTACAAAATCTCTAGGGAATTGGATTGTAAATTTTCAGCATCGAATTGATTATATTCAATCATGGATCAATAAAGGATTACCATTATCATCATGGATAAGTGGACTGTTTTTTCCACAATCATTTTTAACCGGAACACTTCAGACCCATGCTCGAAAACATAATTTACCTATTGATTCATTGACGATTGATTTTGAAGTATTGCACCAAACAGTACTTCAGGGCAATGTATATGAGCTACATAGAAAAGGCAACAAAGAGGTTTGTTGTACCTTTCGATAGATGAGTAATTATTAATGCAGAAAAACTTATAGACCCCACAGATGTACCAAGGCATAACATCTCCAAGCACTGGTATCATTGTGCATGGTTTGTTTATTGAAGCTGGTAGATGGGATGAGAAATTGGGTGGTCTGTGTGACGCAGTTATTGGCGAACTATCTCCCCGATTACCGGCTGTGTGGTTTAAGCCATGCGAAAATGTGGAAATTGGAGATCGATATCAAGTACTTAATCTTTAATAATTTTTTAATCCCATTATCATAAAATATATTTTTTTAACAGGCTCCATTGTATAAGACTCAAGTTCGTGCTGGCGTCCTTTCAACAACAGGACATTCAACAAATTATGTTCTTGCAATACTCTTAAAATCTAGAAAGCCAGCTGATTTTTGGATTTTAAGAGGAACAGCACTTGTTACAAGCGTTACTGATTGAAAATTAGGTTTTTAATGAAATTTTTTCAATAAATATATAAAAAAAAAAATTGAAGAACTTGTCTACTTACTTTTTGCCTGAATTTGTATTATGCTTATTGTCCTTGATGATTTAATTAACATGCGCTTCCTAAACACAAACAATTATTCTTCTTGGGAGTTTTAATAAATGCATTATAACTTTGTATTTCATATTTAAAAAAAAACTGATGCACACTGTCCATTTTGACTACTACAAAATGCCGTTAGTGATTCTTGATTCAGAGCTTGGAAAATTTCGTAGCCATTTTGTTCACACTGAACTAACATTTTCAAACAAAAACACCATCTATTCTTTTCGATACATTCATTGAAATATTGTTGACGTTTCATGCAGATGTCAAAAAGATTTTGTGAAAATCGAGAATTTATTCTAAAAAGTCCGATTTTTTCGTATTTTAAGAGAAAAACTAAATTTATAATTGTTCTACAATGTAAAATGTATAAATTTAAGTGCAGTAGTTAATTGAGCTGAATAGTAAAACTAATAATCAGGTGATTATCTTAAAAAGGTCGTTTGGAAAATTACATTTAAGTAAAGTAAGAAAAAAATCAATTTTGTTTACATAAAAAATAGTCAATAAATAAATTTCTTTTAATTATACAATTTGGTAATGTCCAAACAGCCTAATATTAACATATTAAATGATTTAATACAACTATTTTGTGGACACACCTTAGTTTTCATTCAATGTCTTACAGAGGTATTTTTTTCTGTGAGCTCATGATGAACAATGTGCCCCAATTTTTTTTTCTGAATATTTTAGTATATAAAATAATTTTATTTTAGATATTTATGTAAAATGCGTTTCAACAAGCAAGAACTAGCTACGCTAGCAACTCAACCGAGCAATAAATTTGATAAGGAGGGCATTTTGTATATAACCGAAAGGCAGGAAGGATTTTTTAGGCGAACGGAAGGTATATTTAGATGGTAGCATTAAGCTGTGGCATGTTTGTCATTTTATTTAAATATTTTTATGATTACATTAAAAAAAAAACTTTTTTCAAAATTAAGTACATCAAGCATCCGATTTTATTGAATGTGTATTTGAACCCCCAATCAAGATAAAAATGAACTGTCAAAAAAAAAGACAAACTAGATATTTCACATCATTTCAAACAACCTAAACAACTAAATCATTTGTGTTGCATACTAATGTTTAGTTTAGAGCCTAACCCAAAATATTGTTGTCCACATTCATTACTTACCTGTTCTGGGACAATTTCATCTGTACAACTTGAGGAGTTATTGATAACCTTTGTAAGTTAAAAACTATCAATCCGTTGTGCGGCATTAATTATTAATTACCACCTGCTCCATCTTGAATATATTTAAATTGCCCGTAGCCCATAACACCCTGTGAGTTTATAATTTGATTGAACCTGCGCAGTACAGAAATGGAGGTCAATAAATCGATATGCCATCGTCGATGATGTACAGGAAAAAATATGCCAATTGTACTTATGCAGAATTAAAGATGCGAAAATCAGATAATCCCTATTTTGGTTCTCTATTTAACATTTATTTTTAAAATTATCCTTAAAATTATTACCATACAACACTTACGATCTACAAGGTGATACATTTACAATATTTACAAATTTTTCATTGAAGTTTTTTTTTTTGTGAATACGTCTTAGCAAACTTTATTTAGAGCTAGATTTGAACCCGAGATCTGCTCGTCTGTATTATAGTCCAAAGTTTAAATTATTATTAGATTTAATTTTGTTTTACTCTCCAAAATATTCGGAGCCTATACATACACACATCTTACTCTTGTCGAACATTATTAATTTTTTTAAATATTACAAACATATATATATATATATAAATATATCTCTTATGTTTATTGATTTTTATGTGATAAATTTTTCTTTATTCTTTTTTTTAATTTTTTCTTAATATTGTTTTGACTGTTATCTACAGGCGAATTTGGCTCTAACAATCAAACTAAAAAACCACATAGAAGAAACACATTAAATTGTATAGGTGGAACTGCTAAAGGTTGGGCATTTTATCAAATTTTTGTTTTTTTCTTTTTTTTGTTGATAATATATTTACTAACTTTAACCACACAACACTTTTTTTTTTTAAAGTTTGAACAGAAATCATGCACCGTTTGCTAACTAAAGTACTTCTAACATTTTTTGTTTTTGTTTAATGCTTTAAATGATTTGATCAATTTATGTTAAGTCATTAATTTCATTAAAAAATGCTTTTCATTTTGTGTAGGTGTTATTCGTATACAGGCATTGTTATTACCATCGTACTTATCATACTTACAACCATTGAAACTTTATAAAAAAATTTAAACAAATAAAAATAGCAAAACAATTATCTTCCTATTGAAACCATAATAAAATGATATAAAAGTATTTTATTTTATTGGATAATTTAGTAGAATTGGACAAAAAGACAAACACAAAAAAATGTAGAAAATAAGAAATAATTTTTATCTTAGATATTTTGGATGGATTAGTATAAAATATTATACCGTTGTTGTTGTTCTTCATTAGCTGGTGTTGGCGTTTTTTTTTTTTAAATTTTATATTTGAAATCAATTTTTTTACGTGAAACAATCAATTGCCAATTTATGTATGTTACGGTAAATGTAGGATTTGTATCGACAATGGTTCTTTAAACCGTCATGTCCAATAAATATTTACCAATTAACTCCAAAAATCAGAATTCAAAAATTCGATACAAATAAAGAACAAAAATAACAACAAATTAAATTACAAAGTATACACCGTTGAAGGTTTGAAATGTTAAAATACTTAGAAAAATTCATAAACGGTAGGGCTCCACGAATGAACTCTTAATTTTTTTTATTCTCTATCATTTTTGTCATATTTATTTTTTCTCTATTCCGAATATATTTCGAGTAAATGATCAAAAACTCTAGAAAATATATAAAATTGATTGCAGCGCCATAACGGTAGGTCGTGGAATTTTTTGTTCTATTAATGAAATCTTAATTTTTCTATTCTCTATAATTGTTGTTATGTTCATTTTTCTCTATTTCGAATATATTTCGAGAAATAGTTTAAATCAGGTACATACAGTAACATTTTAATCCTTCTCTACCCAATTTGCTTCAAAAACAACATATGTATATAGATCTTACTTAGTACTTAAGACTCTTTGATGCTATCGCTTATACGGTGATGATTTAATGATAAATATATTCGTGATTTTGGAATTAAATATTGTTGTCCACAGTTAAAATTTATTGTCCATTATTGATGTCGTCTGATTAGGATGTAGGGTGTTGAAATAGACAGGATAACAACAGGATATTGTTAATGAAATGTTCTTTTTTTGCTAATTTGTTTATGTTTTTATATAAAAAAAAGCCAAAAAAATAATAATAAACTAATGCTGCCAATATAGAGTAATCGTAATCGTTGGGGAACATCGAACATCCACCATCGTAGACTAAGAATTTAACTATAGTTTAATCGTCAATCAATCAAAAATATTCATCAATAAAATTGTTCTAAAAGTAACGAAATAATTTCAGTGAGTTTGGAGCGATGGTGTCGTTTACGTGGCAATTTGCTATTCTACTTTAAAACAAGTGATCAATTCTCTGAACCTCAAGGTGTAATTGTTTTAGAGAAATGTGAACCGATAATTCGAAATAGCCATCGGGAACATGATGGTTTTGTATTTTTTATTGGTATCGATGAGTATATTTTATTTTTGGGCCATGAAATTAAATTGACAATGATTTCAGAATTTCAAGATGGTCTCAAACAACGATTAGCCGCCGATACCGAAATAGATCGAATCGATTGGGTGAAATCAATTCGAACGGCCAGTTATGGTGAGTTAAAGAGACAACTGCAAATTCTCCAGGAAAAAATTGAAAAACGTCGTGGCAACGCTAATGATGTTGATGTTGAGATGGTGCGACTGCAAGTGGGAAAAGAAATAGGTGATCTCATAGAATTTTAAATAATTTTTTTTTCGGTTTTGTTTTGTACAAATTAGATTAATATTGAAATTAACTTTTTTTTAAGTGTGCATGAAGATTGTTTGGCTTTTTATGTTTATTTGTATGATTTATCGTCTTAATAAAAAGTTTCAACCAACTTCCTTAAATTGTTTTTATTATGCTTTAAAATACTTTTATCGCTGGTTGTAGTTCTTTTTCATACCTATCCAAAAATCGTTTGAAAGTCATTTTTAATCCATAGGTTGTGGGACTTTATTCATTTATAGTTAATACATTTTTGATTGTTGTGATTGCAAATAATATTAAACCAAGGTTAACATCGGACAAATAACAGCTCTGGTAATAAAATTCGCCGCACCCTCTCCGGACAAAATCTCTTCAAAACAATTTTTGCAAGGAAAATACTCCCTTGTTGCCGTTAATTTTGGAAATTTAATTTTATTAGTCGCCTGCTTTGCAAAAATATATTTTGGAGGATTTTGGACAAAGGATAAGGAAAGAATTTATTTGTGTTTGTTCATCATAGCAATTTGTTCTTCTTCAATCTAACCATATCTAATCAGCATAATATATTTTAGACATAACAGAAGTGCCAATATGTGAATCGGCCATATCATGCGATAATCTACTATGCGATGGTCATGGTCGTGCACCAAATCCATCGGTCGTTGTACAAGTAAAAGCACAAAATCGATGTGGTTGGATCCAGTATAGTCGAACAGAAGTAATAGAGGTACATAAATTTAAAATAAAAATCAATTATCTAACAATCACAATCCATTAAGTACTGAACACCTTGAATCGACTGATCCATTATTAACAATCGCTTTTCTCTTCATTGCAGCGATGTTCAAATCCACAATTCATCTGCACCATAACATTTCGTTTATGTGATAATTTACAACCAGAATCACTGATCCGATTTACGGTATTTGATGTTAGAGAAAAAGTTTCACAAACAGCTGTGCCATTAGGTTCCGCTGAAATAGCACTTGGTGTAATTCAGGATACGACCCGTTTGAGAATACCGCTTCGTTCGATTAATGGGGCAAATGCTGGATTTATAACGATAGGTACATGGTCACCGGAACAAGATAAGAAAACACCTCGATCACCGGCAAAGGTGGTTGAACAACAGCATTTAGGTATATTCTTTTGTTTTTACTTGTCGACGACAATGTTTTGAGTATCAATTCAAAATCCGCAAGACTACCCTGTCTAATTTCCCTCCACCCACATATATATGTATACCTACCATAAAAAATTGGACATGGACAAACGCTCAGAGAAGAAAGTTTCCCTTAAATCTAAATAGTCGTAAAGTTCACAAAATGACAATTAATATGTTATTGAAGACGCTGTAATCTTTGTATATATTTCAGGTCATCGAAGGTCACAGTCTCTACCACCAAAATTAGGCGTTAAAATGTTTGTACCATCACAAGGAAAATTGTCACAAGTTTTTGCTAATCCAAATGTAGGTCACGCATACATACATATATACAATTTATAAATGTAAATGTCTAATTGCATTGTATTTATTAAGATTCACACGTATCGACTACATTCAGGTCTAGGAGGCGACATAAGCGTACAAGAACTGATGATGGAGAGTCAGCTATGTTTTATTATTCCGCAACAGTTACTGTAATTTGTTTGACAATTCAATTGAACATAAATCACTTTTCAACGAATTTCCTAACATTCCAGATCTATATGGATACTGCGAGAAAAAGAATTACTACAGGAAATATCCGGCATGGGAGAATTAGGTGGTGAATGGCGAAACAAACAAATGGAACTGCTCGACAAACATTTAAAACTGTTGAAAGACTATTCGCAGGCCAAACAAAATTTACAACAATACAATGCACAAAAATATTTCAAAACATCATCCAGTAAGGGTGACGAAGCGTTTGAGTTTGCTCCGGTTAATTTGCATTTGCAACGTATGTGGACGCATAACGATACGCTAAAACGATCGGGCATTTTAGATGTAATAACTGTTGGTGCATTTACAAGACACGCTGGCAAATCTAAAACCGGAGGATTAATAAAGTAATCAATAAATTCATGTAGTGTGTTATACTGATGGTAAATAAACTTCCTTCTATCATATCTTAAAGGTTGCTACAACAAATTAAAGATTCTCCATCAAAAGTCGATCCAAATGAAGTTAAAGTTCAAACGTCAAACGATGCCGTTCAAGCCATAAAACAGTTACGAAAAGAAATTGTCGAAATTATGTCGCAACTTTTGTGTTTGGCAAAGTCAAAAAATTCAAAGGGCATGCTACCTTTATGCAACGAAATGGTTACAAAGACAAGAGTTTTGTTAAATATTTGGGAACCAAGTTTGGTCGAAGAAGCTTTTGAATTTATTGAAATACATCGAACTGTTGAAGAACCTGATAATGCGTCAATGGTAATGGTGACATAAATCACGGCAGTGTAGAATAAATTTTTAATAATAATAAAATTTCTTATTAAATAGCCATTGTCACCATTTAAAAAAATTACCCAACAACTTGGTGCGCTAGATTTGAAATCACCGGATTTAGAAGATTTTGCAACACCAATGGGCCCCGCTCCAGATTTGTGGCCACAAATAAAGTCGTCAACCAAACATAGTTACATAAAAGGGATTAACTTCAAAACGAAAAGTCCATCATCCACCGACATCAATGCAATCTCCTCGATACAGAATTCGGTGAAAAATTACACACAAAATTGCCAAATCATTACAGCCAACAATAAATTTCATACATCAAATGATATGTTGTCTTGTTCACTGCCCGTTAATTTGGGACTTAATCAGAATGAGAACAATTCGGGTTTAAAATTTAGTGAAACTCATTTTGATGTTAACGGTGAAGTTTTATCAGTGAATAGTGCACAAAATTCCGGTGATTTTACTTTATTGAATACGAATGGTAATGTTTCATCGGACACTGCAAATAATGGTGATGGCAATTCCTTTTCAAATCAATTGGCCGAAAGTAAAAATGAAATTCTGCTGAATTCCAATGAATTTGATGAAAACGGTTTTATTGTGCAAAATTGTTCGATTATGTTAGGTCACAATGGTGCATTTTTAGATACAAAAGTAAAGTCTGAGTTTTTCTTTTCATTGCTAATTATTATTGATATGATTTATTGGAAATATTTTTAGATGATGAGCTCATCACCGTCAGCTAATTACTATAGACCTACAGAGGAACCTGAACCACTAGATTTAACTCAATTAAATATTGAGGCCAGTGTTATGTGTTTAGTTAGTAAAGTAAAATTTTTGTGTGGACGCTGCGGTAGTCCGGCTGTAAGATTGCGACAACCCAAACAGTCGATAAAACGTGGTTTTAGTAATTTACCTCCGGTACGTATACGAATTGATTTATTGGAGTTCTTTTTTTTTCCTTCTTTGCCAATTTCTGGCCCATCTGTTACCCCTTCAAAGATGGCTGACTAACTCTTGATGTTTCTACATTTTCGCTCATTGACAAAAGTGTTGGTCCATGTAAATAGTGGAAGTAAAGTTGTAAGGGTGGGATGGAGTAAGTTAGAATCATGAACATACATAAGACTTATTTACTTACTGGAATCCTTAATCACCGAGGTGCATATTCTAATTTTGGGTCTAATATTGTTGTTGTTCGACAACTAAACCTTACGCAACCTTTCATATACAGACTTAGCCTTATTTCGACATCACCATCGACTCTACCACTCGGTATGACGATACTCCCAAGTTACGTGTATCTTTCTACTGTTTCTACCACTTTCTTTGATTTTAATCTTACTGTTTGTATTCAAAAAGGTTCTAGTTCTGATTGTCCCGTTTTGTCTGATTGTTCGATACAATTTTCGGGTTTATTAAATATTAAAAATTTGCTTTTATATTTCAGGACGTTGTAACCAGTCAACCAATAACAAATCAACGTCAAGAAAATGTAGATAATTCAATACTAAATGTTGATAGTCCAGGTCAGTCAACACAACAAACACAAAAATTGGAACAAACAAAACCGAACACTTTAAGCAGCAAAGATTTGAATTTGGCTTTAACAGAGGCTGTTGGTGAAGTCACTAGACGAGTTAAAAATGGAAATAAATTTACCGAAGGATTAGATTTATCATTAACAATGGATTGGGCTTCCGAACTTAGACCATCAATGCGTAAATTGAGACAAGCTATGGATGGTCTATTAAAAACTGCTAGATTAATGCATTCCGTACAACGATTGCAGCAAGATATGCGAAAAACATCAACAACACTAGCAACAATGTACCGACGGGATGTTTGTTTTTCACAAGCTGTTAGTGTTCTTGTTAGAATTTCATTTTGAGTGTTTTAAGGAAAAATAATTTTTACAGTTGACAGCCTTGGTATCGGCATTAATGGCTAAATTATGGGGTACCACAATAACTGATAATTATATACAGGTGTTATGCAATTTAGGTCCGTTGGCATATTTCGAGGGGCTGCTATCATTGTACGGTTCAGAAACGGATATGTGGGGTGATATGTGCGTTGCTATTGAAGATTTATGTGCTGTGAGATTTACACTTGTTAGAAGTAATATTCAAAGGTGAGTGTAATTATAGTAGCAAAAAGGGTACTGGGTAGGTGTTCGAATTCCGTTTTCGATTCAATTACGTAAGAGATTTTTCTTGGAAGAAATTTTGACCTTGAAGCAGGTAGTTCGATTCCAACTTAAAAACACTATGTCAAATAATAATTTTCGCGAATCTCGCCTTGTGTAGGTATTTTTTGTGTAAACTTAGACGAATCTAGAGTGATGAGCAATTTGTAGGTGATAAATTAGATCGTGAGCGTACTTTAAAAATAGAAATTTAAAGGCTCCAATTAAAAAACAAAATGGCGAAGAAAAAAGCCGTTATGTAGAGCTCAAAATAAATCATTTGTGTCAAATTTCCAACAATTATTCGTGTTGTCTAATTTATCTCGAAAGGCAAGACTTTCAACGTAATTTTTTATCAATAAATGAATGCATTTTTATAGAGATACTAAGGCGCTTCCAATTCCTCGTGTTGTTGGTTCACGACAATCAATTTCTGTTTTGCTACCAGTTCCTGAAGCAGTATTCTGCATTCTACCAACAAAAGAAACGACCACATTTAAAGTGACTCCGGTTTTCTTTAATATTGGCATCAATGAAAAGGCAACTCTATCGGAAACATTAGGCTATACAAGGGAACAGCATAGGTAAATTGTTGGATCAATATCTATAATTTAATAATTTTATGGTTTTATAGATCAAATTGGGATAATTTTGATCGATTGAAACAGTACCATATTCGATACAAAAAACTGAATCTAACAATTCCGGATACGCCAAGTAAAACGGAAATTTCAGTCAGTGCACAAATAGTTTGTGACCTTCTGTACAGTATGGAAGAAGCGTTACGTAATAATTCATCGAAAAATTTCAAAATACTTCATTTGGCCGAAGATATTTGCCGTGCTGTGCATGGACTACGATTGACATCATGCAAAAGTGCCAAAGATCGTACTGCAATGGCAGTTACGTTAGAACAGTGCCGAATTTTACAAAAAGAATTTCATTTACCGGGTAGCAATCTACAGGTGGTTTTAGATACTATGAGAAGGTATTTTTTTATTTTTTTTGGCTCTTATCATTTATCATTCTAATTGAAAAAATGATTTTTCAGTGAGGGTACACGATGTGATAACACAATTAAAAATATTGGCGTACGTAAGTATGCATTTAATTTACCGCAAGTTCTGTCGTTACCACAAATGTATAGGCCACCGACTGGTTCATATGGCAAAGCACAAACTTAAAGAAAAAAAAATTAGTTTTTAGATTTATTTTTAACCTAGAGGACAAAGTATTTATCGATATTTATATTTAAAAATAACTAATTTATTGTTGGGAATCTAGTTTAATTGTACTTAATTTTATTTTTTAAAATAATGAACAAAAAAGTTCGATTTAAATAAGAAGTGTAACTGCATCTGATTTAAAGTGACTGTAGATTTAAATTAAATTGATTTTAGACGTTGTCAGAGAACGTTTGTTATTACTTTTTTGAGTTAATTCAATAGATGAATAGTAAGGGTTCATTATAATTCTGTATAATCGTCAATATTGTTTATGTTATTAGCGTACTATAGTTTATAAATACTGTTAAGTTGATTAATAATTAATATTAGGTATCCTAAACGGTCTAAATTGCATGCATACAGAAGGCTCGAATATTACAAACTAAACATATTGTGATGACAAATTTTATTCAGTTATAAATAACGACTTGCAACACGGGATTTAAGACGGAATGCAAAGCAGATTATTGGCCCCAAATATTGGCACACATTGCAATATCTTCTCTAACTAGTTCAAGTGGACCTTAAGGGCATAGAAACTTGCCGATGTCCGTTGATAAATTTCCGGTACATTGGACGATGTAGAAGTCGGTGCTATTAAAAACTCATTTTTGGGTTAAAAGCATAATTTTAAAATATTTATTTTAGAGGATTTTCGATTATTGCTATGTTGAAGGTTGACGTAAAGCGATAGTCGATAAACTGAAAGCTAAATTACACTTAATATTATCTGTGTCTGTGTGGCTGTTTTATTTTTCGACTAGTCGATATGTGACAATGTTCGCGTTCAAAATCGCAACACTTTTTTCGTTAATGGTTATAACTATACAATTTGTTTATCCCAAAATTGTTGTAGTGTTCTTCTGTATTTTCTTAATTAGCATATTTCAATTGTGATTAAATTATCTTTACTTATTTTATGTTATGTATGGTTCTATATATTCTTTAAAAATAATTCAAAGTAGGTATTCAATAATTTTCGTCTCTATCAATTTCTTCACAAACAGTCTTGGTGAAATCTCGAAATTTATAATTTATGGAAAGTAAAGAAAGGAAATTGTTTTGTGCTTGTAATTTAAAATGAATGATCGGATAATCTGTATATAAAACTTGCAATACGTCATTCTTATCATTAACCACTGTTATTGGGGACACCAAATAACGTGAGGTGTATCTTTAACAATACGGAAGTGATACGGTACATATTACAGTACAATACAGAAGTGATACGGTACACAAGCACATTAATTCTAACATGATTATTTCATCGGAAAATTGTCTAAATCTATATATCTTAATATTAGTCGTGTCTTCTTTAATCACAATTGAAATTTGTTTAAATATTTTGGGTGGCAAAGCGTACATAATTATATATATATATATAAACATACATATATATATATGTATATGTATATAACATTAAAATTAAAAGAGACTTATATTGTGTCTTCTAATAATATTATTTACAAAATTACATTTATATAATAACTAAATTAGAACTGTTCGTCATTTTAACTCTGTAACTTTTTTTGTTGTTGTTGTTACCTCTTAAGTTTTTTTTTTTTTTATACCTAGAACAGTGGCCAAATGTGTAATTTAATTAGCACACTTTTTAAATATTTTAATACAACATTTTATATAACAAACGATAGACAATGTTATATTACAGAAATAGTTTTTAGAACATATTGTAGATAAATTGTCAGATACGTTCTATAGTTGACTGAATATAACCAGAATCGGTTAACGGAGCACAATTGTATATTGCACCCAATTAGAAAAAAAAAATGTGCATAGTCAAATTTTGAACATGTGTGTAGCATTTTTATTTATGAAAATGTTGTACATGTTGCACTCGGATATAACGTCTTTTTATAGAAAAATACAATATTTAAGTTGAGTCTTGTGAACCAAAATGATCTGCTTCTTAAAAAACTGAATTCATTATTAATAACAATCAAAATACCAAATTCTAATTTATTGTGAATAGATAGAAATTGTATCTGAAATAAATCCCCCGTACTGATCCGGAATTGAACCTACGGGACTACGTGTCTACCAGTTTTAGACCACTATGCTAATAAATTTTAAAATTTCAAAAAATTATTATCAACCCAAACCCCGACCGATCTTCACATCTTTTGGAAAGATAAGTTATAAGATCTTCTATGAAATGAATAATTAAACAAAAATCATGGTCGTAAAATGAGAAGGGCATAGCTAATTGTCCTATACCACAAATTGAGAATGGCACCTATGTTAAAAATAATTGCGAAGCCAAATCGCAACCAATTTTGAAACGTATTGTAGAACTAAAAGAGGGGCGCAAGGGGTCGATCTTTTTTGCATAAATTAAAATATTGAATTTTCTTACATTTCTTCTAAAAATCTGTGCTACGTATATCTACTTAATCCATCTGAACTTATCTGACGATATAAAATATATATTTGAATAGGAATATTTATTATGTATATATAACCATATAACTTCAAGGAGTAAATATCACTGAGTTCAAAGCTTTATACAGATCTAACATTGACTATTAATTATGTTATCTAAATTTCACAAATTAGAAAAAAAGAAAAATAAGATTTCTCTATTCTCATTAAGATTGAGAAAGGATTTCTACTGATTGTGTAGTTAAAATGACGTTAATATTGGGGATGCAAATAGGCCACTAAGTCAGATGAAAATATTGTCACATATAGTGTTGTTAAATTAGAACATAGTTATTATTCAGAAACATACATCAGCTTGAAATTAAAAAAACAAAAAAAAAAAAAACAAAAATAAACAAGACAGCCAAAAATATGCTGAGAATTTTGGATTGGTCACATTTTATATTCCATATTGGTGGATTGCCAGAATAGCTCTTTAAAACGAATACACCCGGTTCTCTTTCTACACGATAGGGATAGATATGTTCCCGAAGAGCACACGTAAAAAAGAAAATCGTGTAAAGCAATATTATGAGGATGCAAATGACGAAATGGTCATAAACATCACGCTGCTTATAACCGTATTTATGAGCGTAGTGTTTTTTTCTTCTTAGAATTTGGGTAGATCGTGTTAAATCAAAATAGATCGTGTAAAAGGGGAATGAAATTTGTATTCTACTTTGTATTCAATTAAAATCGCGCGTAAAAATGGTCCGTGTAAAACGTTGGCAAATCCTTACAGCCAGAATGGAATAATTTTTATTATTTGATATGAATTTTTTGGAGCAGTTTTTGATTTTTTTTTTGTTAAGCATATTTTTGGTTGCACTCACAATAACCAAAGAACAATTATAGTGCCAAACATTGTTAAGTACATTTATCTTCCATTTTTTGAAAAATATTTATTGTTTTTAACTCTTATTTATAGTTTTTTTATAGATATTTTTGTTGGAAGTTGGATTTGTTTATTTTAATGTAATTTTAACACCATTTTTATTAATCGAACACAAACATATTTTCCAATTAATCCGATTTAAGTTGCAAAAACATTTTAGGGATCATATCGTAATGAATTTATTTATATGATCTGACGAATTTTAAAAATTTATTCCAATTTAACAAACAAATCTTTCTTGATTTAGGCAGTTGCGCATGTTTTTGTTCAAATTACAATATAAAATAATATAAACAGCACAATAAATCACATCATTAAACCCCAAAAAAAAAAAAAAAAAACAATTAAAATGTTTGTTCAGCTTAATTAATTTGATCTCATTATCTTGATCATATCATAATTTGTTATTATGATTTAGAAACGTGATTTCTTAATAGTAAATATTTACAGCACTTAGATCCTTAGAAGGGCAAAAAGGTTTTAATATAAATAAACCGATTTGAAATAGTAAAGAAAAATTAATTACCCTTATATTTGGTATCATTGTTGAAATAGACAAACCAACCTTTCAGCCAAAAATAGATTTAAGTACATAGAAGTGCATACATTTGATACTACACATTCGGAAATCAATTTGCCAATTTTACTTATCTTACCTACCTATACTCATTTAACGAAACTGTAGTCGTATATTACTATTATACATGCATACACAAATACATATATAATATCAAATTGTTAGTAGAATAACATAACTAAAATTTTATTTATAGAAAAGTAATAAAACTGTTTACATTTTATTGAAATAATTTGAGTTTTATTGGTAATTCATCACATTCAATACAATGGATCTATGTTTAGCATAAAAAAAATACAGTAGACCTTGTCACAAATGACCACAAAGGTTACCGACCAAAACATTAATTATTCTAATAAATGAAAAGCAATTTCGACTTAATTCTTCGACCTTTTCTGGTGATTTAGATTTTTTATGTTAGAATAGTATTTTAGAAGAAAAAGAAATATTGAAAGATGAATAAATTTCTGCCTAAACAATCTGCCAGAAAGTATTCAGACAGATTCAAAATTATATGTTGGATTTTCCATCAGAAAACCCTGTAAAATGGTTAAAAAGATTTTCCACCAAAATTTACTGAAAAAATATGAAAAAACCCGTCTAATTGCTTACAATATTTAAAAAATATTTCGGTGACATGAAGATAAGTCTGAGATTTCTCTTATTTAAGTAAGTTTTATAAATTAAATTTACTGGTTAAAATATGATCTGTCATAAAGACGAAAAACAATGTGATTTCTTTTTATCTATATTTTTTTAAGTATAAAAAGAGGTGACGAACGATTTCTTGTAATATTTAGTGAGAACACAACCATCAATATGAATTCAGCTTTGGTAAGAGTTTATTTTTTAACTTATATTTAATAATATGTGAC
>JANSTT010000455.1:0-36289 GCA_026745375.1 Platyura marginata
AGGTATTTGTGGGAAATTTGCCACATGAAAACCAGCAGAGCTGGAAAATTTTCATTGATGCAGAACTATAGACAATAAATGTAAGTTTAATATTTATGAAGTTTCAGATTTTTAAAAAATGTTTTACTATTTCTTTGGGTCATTTTAGAAGTGCCCTTTTTAGAACGTTTCCCCTCGAATAGCATGCGGCCCATGGGGCCGACAAGCGCACGGACCACCTGACTGTGTTTTTTTAAAGGTGCTTTACCATTTCTCAAATTTTCAGCTCGATCGGAGCATCTCGACAAAAAAATCACTGTGTTTACCTCTTGTGATTTTTGAGGACTCAAAATAAATAAGACAAAAAAGCAATTTTTCCTATCTCTTGTAAATGACTTCTCTCTTCTCACCCTCTCTCCTTAACAGTAGGAAGCCATTTTTATTAAATAGCACGTAATTGTTGTTTAAAAATGATTTTTTTTATGTTCACGTAGGGAATCGAACCCATGAAACTTAAGTGCAAATAATATTACAAGGCTGTGACTCTACCAACTGAGCCATACAAGTAATTGTAAATGTTGATGTTTTTTGTTAATATAAAGTGTGGATTTGTATATCAACAGGCATTGATGATTTCTTATCAATTTATTTTATTCTTGTAGATGTAGAATTGTAGATCTTTCTATATAATGAATCTGGTTGATATTATACCTAGTAGTGATCCAAAGGAAAAATTCATATTTTTGATATTTGTTTACATTTATTTGAAAAGTATTGATTACATAAAAACAATTAATATCAATAACAATAAATGATTATTTTTTTATTTTTCCAGGGCAACTGCATGCAACTCAATGTAAATAATAATCGATTTCTAAGATGTATGGAATGAATCTTACAAATATGTAAAGGATTGGAAAATAAAAAAGGAAGCATTTTGCCATAAGTGCTATAAAAAAAATATTGAATTTGAAGATTGGATCTTTTTAAAATCTTTGTCATTACCTTTAGTTAGAGTAAAATCTACTTCTCATACAATTAACTACTGTTAAAATTTTACTTATTTGCTGCACTGACATTGAAGGTGATGTCAATTGTGTTAGATAGCTTCACTGTTCGAAATAATTTTTGTACCAAAACAAGTGATAAAATTACATTTTTCAAATAATTTATTTATTTTGTTAAAGGGTACAAAACAACACTTTACTTAAACAACATTTTTTTTTTAAATTAATCAATAATACATTTATACCTACATGTAATCGTAGTCAAAATTTTAATATTAAAAAAATTAAATAATTCATATGAAATTATATTAGTACACAGTATGACTATGCAAATTGTTTCTGTAAACCTAAACAAAATACTTAGAGATAAAATGTTAAATGAATATCTGCCGTTTTCTGACAAAACATACTTTCGGGAATTGTAAGAAAATGAAAATTATTGACATTGGTATAAAAATAAATAAATGTAGAACATGAAGACAGATTTAAAATCTTAAATGATACAATTAGACAGATCATTTGGCATATTTAATAGTAAGTACGATTATTAGCTATACTTTTTGTCAGAAAACAAGCGATATATTATTTTTATGTTTAAATGTTTGAAAAAAGTGGTACAATCATCTGAACGAGGTATGTATCGTCGTTTTTTATTATCCATATTGTGTTAAACATCAAATTGAAGATTTCAAAATTTGTTCCAGCAAATAGTTTTGAGAAATTTCAGAAATGGCGATTTACATTTATGGTGGAATAGGCTATTTCGAACCATTGGAGTTTGAGTACAATTGGATGGAAAATAAATAGATTAGGTGCCCATCCTATTATAAAAGAAATTTTAAGAATTATGTTAACATAGCAGAAACCAAACGAAGCCTGTAAGATGATAGAATTGATATTAGTCATTAATGACTGCTAAAATCAATAGCAGAATTATCTTTTCGTGATACATCTTAGTCTGCGTACGAAATCTTATTGAAGTTAACATGACAAATACATGAAAGAAACTAAAAAATAACTATTCCACATCCTAAGACAATAGTTGGTTTTTATTCATTTTACCGTTTTTTCTAGGAAAATTGGATGGCAATTGAACATCATGAGTTGTACGCAGACTTTTCTGACTGTTTTTGCTATACAAAAATTAAATTTTTTTTTTTCTAGAAAATTTTACCAAAATTTACTTACATTAGTATTAATGCCTCTACATTCGCTTTCAAACAATCAACATTATATTCTATACATTTTCAACATTATTCATGTATAAAAGTAATCGTACGCAGACTTGACTTGACGTGACAGATGGGCTTTATAGTTTGAGCAGACCTTAATCTGTCTAATACTAATAATAAATAAAAGGGAACAATATGTATTTTATATCAATATAGAAGACAAATTCCCGAAATTGCACCACCATCACCATTAAACATAAAATAAATTCAATTTTTATCATTATATTAATTATTCTGACTAGAATAGGAATGGATATTACTTAATAATAAGGTTTAGTCTATTTGAGCTGTTTAGAACAACAAAAAAATATAAATTAAACTTTATTATCTACCTACTATATGGTAAATAAAAAAAATAAATAAAAAAAAATATCAGAATGGAATTTTATAGTATTATTATGTACCTACAACGAGTACATATGTATTTGGTTTAAGCAAAAATCAAAAATAAAATAGAGTATCAATTTCAAATTTAGAGAGCGCATCGACGACAACATTCGCTGCTTTGACGTTTGACCTAAGTAAATTCGAGTTCACAACAAGTAAACTAAACACTAAATATTCGTCCAATATATAACAACTCAACATATAAGTAAAGATCAATCACAATAAAAATGTCTAAACAGCTCACCGAAACCTGCATTGAAGTCAATAAAAAATCATAAAATTGTCAATCCATTACAATATAAGCCCTTCCACCACCATTGTCATCTTAAATTTGAATTACCTGGATGTTGTATTTGTGTATTGGACGATTGCTGCTGCTGCTGTCCACTATTATTCTGATGATGAAATCCGCCCCCAGTCCGTTTATTTCGGCCGCCACGTCTATTTCCACCATGATGATTATGTGAATTCGAATAGTAATTGGGATCGGAGGGCTGGTGTTGCTGTTGATGATGGAAATGCTGCTGCTGCTGTTGTTGTTGAAATTGATTGGTTGCACAAAACGATTGATGATGTTGATTCAAATTTCTTGGATGCTGTCTATCGGATCGATGTGAATTATGTTGATTTGGCATCACAGACACGCCAGACGATTGATTATGTTCAAAGGAAGTCGATTGACTTCGTTCGGCACCCGAATAGGTTTCTTCATTTTTCAATGTCTATGCAGACCGTGTAAATTATAAGCTAATGATAATTCAAATTTGAAATGACTTACTGTATCGACATTCTCTTCCGATTCAATTGAAATGACATTACTTTCAGCTGCATCAACATCAATAATACCACCACGTCTCTTTTGACGCATAAACAAATTTGCCATGCGAGCTTGTAAACCTTTCAATTCATTGGTAAGTTCAAATTTAGGTGCATTTTTCAGTTCAATCGGTGGCTTTGACTTTCGCAACGGTTCAACATCATAATTAATTGGTTCACGACAAACCGGACAAACCGACTAAGCAAAAAAAAAAAAACTCAGAACATTCGCATAGGTTGTATATGTAGGTTGTAGATAAACACTAAAAAAAACTAACCTGAAATTGTTTTGATAATTTTCGTTGCCAGGCTGGCAGCTTATCTT
Source organism: Platyura marginata (assembly GCA_026745375.1). Classification (NCBI taxonomy): domain Eukaryota; kingdom Metazoa; phylum Arthropoda; class Insecta; order Diptera; family Keroplatidae; genus Platyura; species Platyura marginata. Next base: position 3,747 of record JANSTT010000455.1, read on the forward strand.
GTTCCTCTTGATAATTCTTTTTGGATGCCAATAAATGCCTTACAAGACAATAGCTATGCAAATAATGATAGCACGGAGTTTTCGTAAATTCATCGCCGTCCTGAAATCCATATAAACACACAACACACTGACCCGTTGGTAAATTACTATCAGTTAAATGTTCACGAATCACATCAATTAAATCAAACACAACCGGAAGTCCAATGGACTCTTCCAGTTTTTTTTCAACGGCTGATTGAATTTTATTAATACTGTGATCGTCCAATCCACGTGGATTACGTAAATGAAATATTGGACGTACGTCCGGATATCCATTCAATGGAATAACTTGAAGTGTAATACAAACGTATTGTTGATCGGTAGCTTCGCCAACAGTTGGAAGTACAGTGGTTTCAATTAATTCGGGTATACCCCTGCAATTCAAAATTTCGGAAATTATCTATCTGGAGTTGAGGGCTCTATTTTTATAAAATAAAGAATAATTATAATTTACAAAATGATAGTTGACCTCGTTTAGAGTCTGGGCCGACTAAGTGTAGGAGAAGCCAATTTTTTTTGTGTGACTTCAGCTAGCAATTATAGTAAGGGTGCAGATAAGATATTTGTAAGTTTTGCTGAAATATTGATATGAATAAAAAAAAATCAGCTTAATCAATCAAGGTTTTTTAGTCAAATTGTTTGCAATTTGAAGACAAATATATTTTTTGTATCAGCGCATAGAGGAAAGCTAGGAAAATCTCACAAAAAAACCCTGTTTTTTACTCTTCTTTTTAACTATATAAAAACAAAAACGTCAAAAAAGTATTTTCCATAGCAAAAAGCAAACGTTTCACTGAAAACAGGGCAAATCAATAAAAAATTATAAACAATTTACTTACGAATCAGCATTTCTTGAAATTTTAACGTCGTCCATTAAAATCGCTTCCAAGGATTCAATTTCATCTAAAAGTCTGAAATTATAAAAGTTAATGTTTAGGTTATGTTTACCTTTAATATTTTATAGCGAATACTTACACGTCCATTATTGGCAAGTTTTTGGTTAAATCAATAAAAAAATGTATGGAGAAAAGTTTTTTCGCACAATTTATCACACTAAATCGAATTAGATTAAAAAGATTTTATTTTCCAGATATTTTTAACGCTACTCCTATAAATAAAAGGAAAAGCAGCAGAGATTTTATATGCCTATCGAATGATATCGAATAACGCTTTTTGACAGTTGTTGTTTTTGGTAACCCTTTTTTTCTCAAGTTTATTCTGTTAACCCTAATCATGTTGTGACTCGGAGTCACATTTTATTTTGGAAATTTTAAATTCTTTTATTATAATTGATTGTAGACTGGATACTTTTGGGATTTTCGAATACCCGAATACTTTTCAGACGAATACCCGATCTTTTAGTTGTTATTTTTGTATTCATTATTATACGATACGATTTTTCCTTCCAGCTAAAACCGAGACGACCGTATGGCACAAAAAAGGGGATTTTACCTCTCGATGAGACCTTTTGCAGTGTTGCAGAAAATAAATTTAACTTGAATGAAAAAATACCGAAATCTACCACATATAACATATCTGGAAAGAGGAAGATTGTAAATTACTAATTGATTGAATGCACGTACATATTTAGTAAAATTGACCAATAATAATTTGCTTTCATATAAATTTACGTAAAAATGTCGTGTTTTGTTTATCACCAAAAAAACGATGTTTTTTTGCATTTAGAAAATATGAAATGAGGACCAACTAACAACTTCCGATGATCTTCACGACATATGATTCTCAAACCAAAATTGGGTCATGAACCTTTCTCACTTAATTAGGTATATCAATAAAATCACTTCACCAAACCTAAAGCTAGTTAAATTTAATCACGATGGTTTTGTTATTACTTTTTTGTTTGTTAGATTGGTAAAAAATTTTCTTTACAGTGCATTTTTGTTGTCCTTAGAGTCCTTAGACAATTCTCAATTGCATTCTATAGACACGATGAGAGTCCATGATTTCCCATCAGTAGCAGACATCGAAACACCCAAGAATAATAATAATATAATGATCATTAAAAATATTTTTTTTTTTTTACATTTATTTAAATTAAACTTTACAGTATTTTGAACATATAATAAGTACATCCGGAAATTTACATTTTTTATTAGTTTTATTTAAATTTAAAAATTAATTAGAAAAACATTGTCGCCCTGCGATTACTACTGACAAAGTGGATGTTGAACATTTTTTGATAATATTCGATGGGTTATTTTAAAAATTTGTCATAGGTACAATTAAAAAAATGTTTTTCTTTTATGCCTTTTAAAAAAAAACCTCTTAAAAGTTGATTTTTTTTTCTTTTTATTCTTCTAATTAATTGAACCACATTTTTGGCAATATGTGTCTCGGTCACACTTACGACTTTTTAATCACATAACGTCATTTAAACTAAACCATCGATTTTTGATAAAAAAAAAATTATTTTTTTTTTGTTGCTTTTGTCGTACTTATTATAAAAAATTGTATTTTTAATGTTTACTCGGTATGTATTTCTAATTTCTACCAGGTACAGGTATATTAAATATATTTAAATCACCTGACACCGCACTTTTTTTTTAAATAGAATCTATAAATGGAAAATGCATTTTTTGACATTAACTAAACTGACAATAAATTACTGTCATCAAAAATGTGTGATTTTTTAATTTTTTTTTTAATTTTCATTTTTTTTTATTATTCAATATTAAATTTAATTTATAATAAAAAAGTCTTCTGAGGTAGGGTCTTACTTCTCTATTTTTTTTTCTTTTTTGGTAAATAGAAATAAAATAAAAAAAATTCGTTATTTATAAAAAAAAATTAAACAAGAAATTAAAAAAAAATTCTTTTGATTGAAATATTACAAATATTAAAAATCGAAAAGATAATTTCAAATTAAAACATTTACAATTTTTACAAGATGAATGCAATCAAATAACTAGTATTACCTGCAATTTCAATTGTTCGATCGCTGTTGTTCCAGAAATATGTAAATGAAATCTTAAACAATATTTATTTTTAAAATTAATTGTGAAATAGATATAAAATATAAAAATAAGAGATATTTCTGTTTGGGGTTTTTTTTTTCAAAAATAATAACAAAATTTTATTCGATTCTGTAAGCTGCAACAAAAAAATTGTACTTTACGTAATAAGAATAAAAATTAACTAATTTTTTTTCCCGCTACTAACAAATGTGAATAATTAATTGATAAAATATTTGTTTGAAAATTTTCAAAATCGTAGTTTTTTTTTTTAAATTTATTTTTTCGAGAAAAAGTAAGGCCCCGACTTCAAAACAATAAATATTTATTAAAAAAAAATTATTTTAATAAGTATTATTTTTTCTTTTTTTAGTTTAGTCGCTCTCCTCTTCCGCAGACTCCTCATCTTCAGATTCTGCCTTCTTTTTACTCTTCTTGGCTGGTGCTTTTTTGACTGCTTTGCCACGTTTCTTACCAGCACCGCTATCCTTGGAACCACCATTTGCTTCAAATTCTTTGATAAGTTTTGTGTATCTGTCCTTGGCTTCTGCAGCTTTTTGATCCCATTCCTGTATTTAACAATTTATTTATCCATATATTAGCTACATATTTTAATTTTATGTCTCTTAAACATAAATTTTGTGATCCTTACACTTTTGTCTTTTAATCCACGCCATAATTCACCACCTTTCTTTGCAATTTCTGTGACTTTGATGCCTGGGTTGTCTTTTTTAATTTGTTCGCGGTGATCATTTAACCAGATCATGTATGCTGATAGTGGACGTTTTGGTCTGTCTCCCATTTTTATTTTCTATAATTGACACATTTTGTTAATGACATTTATATTAGGTTTTATATATAGGTTTTTTGATTAAGAAAATTCTATTCTTTTATTTCATAAAATTGTGATTGTTTTGACAACTACAAGTAATAAATAAAAATTGCAAAAATTCAAAAAACCCATTTTTTTTTGGCAAAATATAAACATTTTTTTATTTCCCTAATTCCCTAACAATTTTAATTATTCAGTTGATCGAGTTATCGATTATTCTGTATATTTTTTTTAAAAGGTTTTGCGACAATGTATTGCTGCATCATTTAATTTAGTAAATATTTCAATCCGAAATCTATAAGTCTATTAATGTTTCAGAGACGACACTATACTAGCCACGCCCACACCCATAAAGAAATGTTATCAAAACAACTTTTTATTGAATAAAAAAAATTATAGTAGATAGACACAATCCAAAAATGTTAGAATGAAAGAAATACAATAATTCACTTAAAATTATGTAATAAATATTTGTGAGTGAGCTATAAATTTGTAGCAATTATTTAAATACCCTATTTTTACGATATTTTGGTATTAATCAATAAAATACACAAAAGATGGCGTTATTTTTCTAATCAAAAAAAAAAAAAGAAAAGGTTTTCCTTCCCCATTAGATTTGGCCCTGCTTTGGCAAAAAAAAGAAAAAATTAAAATGCCAAATTCTACTGCCACCGTCTCTACTTTTCTCTTACACCAAAATAAATCTATAATCCACGAAAGACAAAATTATTGTTTACCCATACTTAGCACATACCGAAATAAAAATGTCTTGGGAAAATTAATCGATAACAAAAATCATAAATAAATTCAACTCAAACATGTTACAAAATGATACGGCTCTCGCACATACCGAAAAGCCTATTGATTTTTGTGGACGACGGAAGTGAAATGTAAGCGCAACAAACACCACTGTGTAACGATTGTTTATTGCATTCAAATATTATTAGAAAGTCTCATGGAAATGATATTCTGTCGATAAAATTCGACAACAAAACCAATATTATTTGGGAAATAAGTTAAATATTACAATAGTTAATAAACGACAAGCAAATCAACCTAAAAATATGACAAATTAACGAAAATGTACAGTACTGTACACTGAATAGTGAAAATGGCGGTACAACCGACGCAGCAGTTATGCGCTCACAACGTAAAAAAGGCTGGTTTTTGTCTGTCGTTGCGGGTGACAAAAATAATATCGAATAATTTTTGGAATTAAAAAGAATTTCTTTAAAAATATTTTTATTACTTCTTAATGGTTTCTGATGCGGTGGCAATAGAGAATAAATTATAAAACAAGATTAAAACGAATACAATGGGGGTATGCGCGCGCACCATGAAAATTGAAGAAGGAAATGGCGTTTGTAAACAAAATTGAAAAAAAAAAAAAAATAACAAATTTCGTTAAATTTAATTCTTTATGGATGCATAGGTACCGCTTGGAGAAAAATATTTATTAAAAATTTGAATACTAGGTATACTGGACCAAAGTACAGTACAATTTTATATAAATCACACTCAAGCCAGAAGATATAAAATTTTTTCAGAAAATTTTTCGTCTCAATTTTCCGTTAAAAATTTTAACACTGTAGGCAGATGTAGAAAAACAAAAATTCACTTTAAAATGCTTACATGTGATATTATTTTAGTCTAATGCTAATGTATAAAATACTATAAAAAGGTATATTATATCACACACAGATAACAAACACAACTAATTTTATTATGTAAAAAAAAAAAAAAAATATTTCTTTAAAGTGGCAAAACCGTTACCACACTAAACTTGTAAACATACAACTACACCGTCACAAAGCCTCAGCGCTAATAAAAATTTATTCGAAGAACCAAAAATTCCCAGCCCATCGGAGACAATATATCCCAACACACATATAGAGCCCAACCAACAGCAGCCAGCAGTATAGATATTACACCACAAGAGAAAAATAAAATATTTCAACGAAACGTCTATGTACATACACGGCTCATTAACTATCAATGTGTGAGTTTTTGTATGGCATTCGACGCACACATATAAACGCCCTAGTTCTTTAGCGAACTCAAATGACCGAAATCGTCCATTTTGGCGCGAAGTGGCAATAAAAAATTTAAATTATACTAGACGATCGGAACCTAGTATACAGTTTTGTGCGGAAAATTAAAAGAAAATTTTCATTGAAAACCGTTTTCCGATACGACCCACCAAACTCGAGAAATTTATTTTTCTATTTTCCTCCATACAAATTGTTCAAGTGATGCTTGGGACAAGCCATTTTTATATGAATGGAAACGATGAAAATCGAAATTGTTGCCAACTACGACAAAAATTTGATAAAACCATTAAAATAATGATAATTTCATTGATAAACTTGTTAATCAATTGGGCATTTGCATGAAAATCGAATAAATATCGCCTTGCGATGCCTTCGAATGAAGAAAATTTTCAATATGCCGTGCATAGAGACTTTGCACTGGATAACCCACGCCAAGTTAAAACGAAAATTTACCATAAATACGTACGCAATAAACGAATCAAATTAATAAAAAAGTACTTGAAATATATATTGATAGATTGTAGAATGTGATATTTGACTCACCTGAATAAAATTAACAAGATATCAAACACTGAAAAACACAGTAAAAACTTTCTAACTTCTTAAAGAAATATGAACGTCGCACAAGTAACAAGGGACACGAACGAATATGTGAAAACAGAGATCGTGTTTTGATGACCGGCGCGACGATTTTTGTTTGACGTGTAATGTCAATGAGTGGGGATAGAAATTTCACTTCCACTGAAAATCGATGATGGCAGCCTCTTGCGGCGAACATTTGCATCTGATTTTCCATGCAATTTATTAGAAAATTTCAATCGAAATATTTCTTCTACAAAAATAATGTATGCGAAAATTGAATTTCCACGAAATGTTCTTTTATGGAAAACCAACGTCTGCACAAAATTTCAATAGTAAATCATTTTAATTTCTTTAACAAATTTTCGCATTAAATTTCCTCGTTCTTCTGTTGGTACTGGGCAAAGCGCTTCGATTTGTCGCACCATCTATAGTTGATTATTATTACTAAAATGATCAATTTCCTTGGGATTTGTCGAAGGAAATTAATTTAGCGCCATTTTCAAATGTATATATTTTGTAAATTTTTGCTTACAGGGTTGCTTTTTCATTTATTTCTTCATATTTTAGGAAATACAAAAATATGTTTGGTGGCAGTGGTTTGATCATTAAATCGTGCAAATAGACGCTCCTTTCTACTAATAATTTACAATAGAATGAATACAATATCTTGAATATCTTTAAATATTTAGTGTTTAGACGTCGATTAATGTCCATAGCATTTACGTTTGAGAGATATTTTTAGAATAAACTATTTATTATGAATGTTTTTTATTGTGGTAACGATTTCGTTGTATGAACAACGATATTGCATTACAATGAAATTATGAAGACACCTGCGGAGTATAAAAATTATTCAGTACCCATATACCCTTATACAAACTTATACCTAGATCTATAAGAGGTACTGTTGCATTCGTTAATATTTTTTTTATTGAGGAACATTACATGCAGTGCCGATCTACGAAAAATCAAATACCTCTCTACATTTATATTGTGTACATATATGAATTGCTTGTGGATACCATGAGCACAATTGCATTGAAACCAATCAACGGCAATCTACAAAACAAACCCTTCTTTGCTTGCTTGACACAAAATGATATTTTCTTGTTAAAAAGGATATGTATGTATGTATGCATAATCCAAACAAGGGCAAAAGCCAGGCAGAGAAATATTTTCAATGTGAATATTTTGTAGAAGCGATGCGTAAACACTGTTGGAATATATTTTTTTTTATATAGACATAGACTATAGAGTAGACAGTAGAGGGATTATATAATTTATGGAACATTGTTTTTTCTCCTTTTACAGTTATAAATGCTTAGGGTTGATCGTATATGAGGGGTTAAGTCCATCATTACTATTAAAAATCTAGAAACCAAATGGGAAAAAAAATATTAAAACATTTTGATTTAGAATATTAAGATTAATATTTTTCTTAAATAATTTATACCTACTGGAAAAATGCCATATCTATTTTGAGCATTTATTTAAAATAAAAGCGTTTTGCTGTTGGATTATCAATTACAATAGAATTATCAATTAACAACGCTGTTTTATAAGCAAGATGTCTGTGAGGTAAAGAGATATTTCTACAAACATTTTAACTCATTGATGCATTTTGGAAAGTTTCGAGACATAAACAGAGCCTGATTCACGGTGTTACACCAACACAACTAAAGCAGCTCATAAGCTAAGAAGCACGCGAATTATAAATTTGTGTATTATAAGAAAGTGAGAAATGTGATTCAAGAATTCCCGGGAGGAAGCAATTAATGTTTTTTATTTGTAAGTCTTGGAAGAAATTGTAGAAAAAAAAAATTTAACTTTTTTTATTTAACTAGCTAGGTACCTACTAATAAATTCCCGTGTCTTGTATCTGTTGAAAATAAAAAGAAAAAAAAAATTACCTATTTTTATCTCCTTTTATTAGACCATATGATGTTTACTAAGCCACATGGCCATACAGTACAAAAATTAAATTATTGCTGGAATAATCATCATTATTGTCAGTACATTTTAATCGAATTCGTCCCTTCTGTTCGAATTATAACTATTCCTGGAGTTATACCGTTGTTTACTACCTTGATAATATCCCTGATTGCTTTGATGATGTCGTTTCGGATAATATGTTTTATTTCGATTACCATAGCTGCTGTATCTTGATCGATTCTGACCACCACCAAAACGATCGGCAAGTTCCAATAATTCAGGATTAACTTCTTGTTTTGCTTCCTCTAGTACCGACACAAGATCTTTTGCTTGTTTGCCATTATTTTCCGTAAAAAATGTGTACGATGTGCCGGTCATTTGATTGCGACCAGTTCGTCCAATCCTATGTATATAATCCTCGGAACTCATTGGATAATCATAGTTGATGACAAATTTAATGCCATCTACATCTAATCCACGGGCTGCAACATCAGTTGCAACAAGTATATTGGTTTTACCCATTCTAAAAGCTTTGAGTACACTATCTCGTTCCGTCTGAGATTTATCACCATGAATAGCTAAACATTGAAGACCTGATTTTCTAATGAATCGAAAGACATTATCCACTCCACGTTTTGTTTCGACAAATATTAATATTTTACCGGGATTTTGATCAGATTCATAAATAGACTTTAATAAATTCTCCAGTTCGGTCTCTTTGTCACAATCATCACAAACGGTGACAATTTGTGTGATATTATGATTGGCGGCTAACTGTAGTGATCCAACATTAATCTGAACATAATTACCAAGAAAATCTTCGGCAAGTTGTCGAACCTCTTTCGGCCATGTTGCACTCCACATCAGTGTCTGCCGATCGGGCCGTATTTGTTCGAGAATTTTACGAATTTGTGGCTCAAATCCCATGTCCAGCATACGATCGGCCTCATCTAATACTAAATACGTACAACGTTTCAAATTTGTTTGTCCCAATTCTAGAAAATCAATTAATCGTCCGGGCGTAGCAATAACAATTTCACAACCTCTTTCCAAGTCGCGGGCCTGTGGTGTTCTGCCGGCTCCACCAAATACACATGTATTTCGTATATTTGAGGCGGCACCATATTCACGAGTAACCTGTTGAATTTGCTGTGCCAATTCACGTGTTGGTGCTAAAACTAAAGCAATTGGTCCATCGCCACGATTAAGTGCCGGCTGATTCTTTATGTGAACAATCGATGGTAAAATGTATGCTAACGTTTTTCCAGAACCTGTTTGAGCTACGCCAACAAGATTTTTGCCACTCAGAACAATTGGCCATCCTTGGGCTTGAATTGGTGTCGGTGTTGTAAATTTTCGTTTTCGAACTTCATCGAAAACATAGTCTGGCACTGACATTTCATTGAATGAGAGTATTGGATTTTTGGTGGATCCTTTGACGGTGATGTCATGCTGTAAACGATATTTTTGAACATCTTCTGTTGGTCGATTGGCGGTACTCGGATGAACTTCATAGAAATCTTTTTTGAATGGATTCAATTTAACATTTTCCCAATTCGGTTCTTCCAGAGTTAATCTCTGACTTTGATTTAATCGAAAATTATTCTGTCGATTTACATTGTTGCGGATGTATGTCTTGCTCCGGTGTCGATTTATACGTTCGTCATCATCGATCTCATCATCGTATACACGTAATGTAGAAAAATGTCTTGTCAATTTAGATATTTTGCCATATTGATATTTTGCTATTGTAAGCGATTCATTTACGTTGTTTTTTAAAAGTTCGCGAGAATAAAATTTTGCCAAATTTTTTAGAAACATTTTTGATTATAAATTATTGTTAATAAAACCTTTTTATATACTTGATAGATCTGCACTTTAAACTCTATTCATGACAAATTCAAATTGATCATGGAAAAAAATTTATTGATTGATGTGTTGTGTTGGATTTTTACCTGCAACGAGAGAAATATTTTGTTACAAAAATCACGGTTGGTCAAATAACCGTAAAAATTGCTCATACTAAATGTTACTACTATATGGTTGGACAAAAATGGATGAAATTTGCGGAAGATCACTTACAATTTATGAGGGAGACTTCATTAACCTTTATTTTGCTTAGGAAATGAATGACAACAAAAATTACCCGGTTTAATTTTAAAATCATCACAATTCTGTTTTGGATACAATCCTAGGTTGCTCAGGTCAAACTTTTTGGTGTTTAAATAGATAACATAAAGAAGGATTTAGCCTAGGATTGGTGGGTGCGGATAGGATCCAAGGTGTTATGAGCCCATTCTATCCTGACGTTTCCAAAGGCTATGTCGATAAAGAACAATTCGAATTATTGTGTATTTTATTCTGGCAGTAAGAAACCAGCACCTTATGACGTATTTTATAAAATTCTGGGTGAAATGAAAGATATCCAGATTTGACATTAGAAAATATTGATGGAATATTCGAGAATGTGATTTTTTTATTAGTACCGTAAAAGCTCATTTAATATAGCATAGGCGAGAATAACGAAAAAGTAATGCTATAGCTATAATAATGTGCGAAATAAGTTTACAAACTAAAAATGATGATGAAATAAATTGTATAATCTAAAGAACTGATACAAAAAAAACTTACAGCATGTTCTAGTGTTGCAGTTGGTTTACTCGGTATTTCTTGCTGCACTATGCTTTCTGTAAAAACAATTAGTTTGTAAATACTACATTATTTTCTCACATAAAATTAAATCACAATTACCAGCGGGTTTTATAGGTTAGAAAAGAAAATTTATAGATAAAATCATGTGCAGTTAACAACGATAGTACCGATAACAATTTTCGGGAATATGTATTTTTACAAAAAACTTCAAGAATAATTGTAATTTATTTAATTTTGACAGCAGTGAGCAATTTCTCACTCTAACTCACGTTATTTCCATACCACATATCCTTCTCTAAAATGCTCGCGTGTTTTTCAGTAAATTTATAAATCGCCGTCTAATTTAAACCACTTTTATGGTTGGAGAAATATACCACACATATCGATAAAATTGTCAGTTTACTGCAGAACTATAAAATTGATTGCTAAATAAAGGACAACACAACTTATGATTGGAAGAATTGAAGTCCTGAATTTATCCTGAATGGCGAGTTAAGATTATATTAGTCCAAGTGACTTAGGTATTAGAATTTAGAATAAAAATTTAATTTTAAGTCCAAATACTGGAATTTGTTTATTATTCAACGAGTGTTTGGAGATAACAAGCGAGACAAATAATTAAATTTTAATATAAAAACGTAGCAGCTCTATTATTTTTTTAACAGTTTTTTTTTTTAAATTCAAAGTTACAAAACTAAAATATATCAAAATGCCACAAGTTATCAAAAAGAATTCCAGACAAGAACATGTTACTTGTTCCGGGAGAAAAACGACTGCGAGAGACTTTGAACGCGCAAGTAAAATACGCTTTTTAGATGTTATTCCTATAATTAGATGTTATTCCTATAGTTAGATGTTATTCCTTTTTAAATTAAATAGTTTAATTACGGAAACACTAGTTTGTTCCAACATGATCGTTGTTAACTTCTTGGAATCTGTGAAACTGAAAGGCTATAATTCATGTATTCCACACTTTCTTGATCAGTTTAAGCTGTTCTATTCACTTTGTTTCATCTATTGTAGCAATTTCTCGCCTTGCCTCCATATATCGCCTTATATTGATGTACTGAAAGAACATTAAATCTACTTGCTGTGTCCTTACACAAATTTGGTATTTAGACGAATTTTTTATATTTTTAGCAAATATTCAATTCTTCTTCGGCAGAGTTAAACCGGCATGGTATCAGGAACTTTCCGATAGACAAATGATCGCTGCTGATTGCTTATATGTTGGCGTTCAGGAAGATATTGAACAGGATACGGTACATCGATGCCAGAAGCTATTACGTGGAATTGGAATTAAACCAATTACTTCACCAAAAACCATAAAACAGGCTTTGAAACTAAGTAGAGGCAATGATTTAGCATTTTTATGGTTTCTTTTGCAAATGTTTTATAGAACTAATAACTACGTAAAGAGTGTAAAAAGTCAGATACATACTTAGGTTGATTACATTTGACATACAACTAATGAATATATATGTACATTTCAGGATATTCCTTAAACGAACGACTTCTACTTTCGGCTATTTGTCATTTGGATATGGTGACAACATTAAAAGAATTAGATCGTATATTGCCAAAACCAATACCAATAGTTGATCTAACAAAACCAATAAAAGTCCGAACAAAGCGTATTAAATTCGGTTCACCCTATCTTGAGCCAATACCAAAACCAAATTTTCCGAAAAGCTGTCAACTTCCAAAACCACCTATACCTGGACCAAATTTTATTCCATACTCAATATACGACGATAAAGATTATGTCGTTACCAATGTATCAAATCGTTGGTACTCATCAGTCGAGACTGAGAATGAACCATTCGAGAAGAAAACTATAATAGATGAGATTTGTAAAACAAATTCGGAAAACAAAGATAAATATAAAGAACTTCTCTCCGAGCTGGCAGAAATAGCTAAATGTAATTGTAATAAAAAATGTACGAATGAAACAAAATGGAAATCGGTCATATATCCAATTGATCTGGATTCAACTGAAACCGAAGAGGATTTTAGAAATTTAGCCAAACAGTTTAGAAGTCAAATTTTGCTAAAACTTGTTTTTAAGCATATAATATTTTATGGGGCTGGATCAGTGATTGCCAACATAAGAACATGTATAAATTGCAAAGAATGCATGAATGATTCTGAGCTGTACATAACACTTGTTAAACAAAACAGCAATCCTAATGCAAAAACTAATAGTACGTCTTCTTCATTCCTTGATTATGAGAAGATTTTTACTGAATCAATAATTGGCAAAGGAAATATCAATGAACTTTGTGTACAGCTAATACGAGAACTGGATAAATGTGCTGAATCACAGCCAATAGATATTTGTATGAAAAACATTTGGCAGCTAGAAGTTCGATTATGGTCAATTCAAAAACAGCAAAACATCAATGATAAAACATCAATCGATAATGGACAAATTCAAATTGACAACAATTCACGATATCTGAAACAATTACTTAAAAATACTTTAGCGAAAATGTCTACAAATCCGAAATATGTTTTGGCATCATTGCCAAATTCACATCAATTGCCATTGTTACGGGAATGGGTAAAAGTTCGTTACGGATTTAAGTACACAGTGGATGATAGGAAAAAAGCACTGGTCAAATGTAACAAACAATGGGACAAACTGGCAATTCAAAAAATTATTGTTCGTGTACCAACTCCACATGATGTTGCTACCGCTGGAATGCTCGATTACAATTATAAAAATAAAATAAAAAGATGCGTATGTATACATTAAAATTTAAAAAAATCTTTAAGTAAAATTCAATTATCTATGATAAGACGATTCAGACATTTTGCATATTTTTAGACAAGAGAATTTATTCTTTTTTTTTTCTTATTTTTTTAAATTGCCAAATGACCCATCTTATTTTAAATAAATTTAAAGTAAAAATATAACAACAAACAAATAATTTTCTCAGGTTAATGAATTAAGAAAAGAATATTATCATCGTCTCAATATTGCTCTGATAAATGATTGCCGAAGATTTTGGCCAACCATGAAACCATATCTATGTCCAATTGGCGCTCCACGAAAATTATTTTATGCTTACTGTCCTGCATGTGAGTACGACACAGTCTTTCTTAGACCTTGGCAAAGCTATGAACGCAAGAAAAAATGTATATCAAGGTGATACTTATCATATTAGACGTACCTATATACGAGTATAGACAAATTAGAAATCTTCATATATATATTTTTAATCCAATTAAAAATATCTTTTATATATATCAAAAATGTTGTAATACTTAAAAAATAAATATAAAATTAGGTAATCTTATACATTTTTTCAAATCTCATTTATATAAACAATAGATATTCTTAGAATTAATATCACAAGATTTGTTTGTTAAAATAATTTTTTTTTTTATTTTATGTTTGAATAAAAAATGTTAGTTTAAAAAATATGTATAAAAAACTGTAAAATATTTTATGTATCGTGTTGTGTGGACCCCCAAGAACATATGTATTTGTACAAATATTAATATTACTAATTTGAAATTTCTTGGCATCCATTTTGTTAAATTAATCATAAATCAAAAAAAAAAATTGCACATTAATGAAACACCACAAATATATTTTCGATTTGTTGGGATAAAATTTCGATTTTGAAATGTGCCTATATTAGTATTTTTTCAAATATTCTGGCCCTCTCATAACGACCTTGAATTTTCTATATTGTTAAGGGCCATTCCAAGCACCAAACACGGTTTCAGATTTTTTTTTTAACGATATTTCTGCTAAGGATAGTAGAATACCAAGTTCTTAAAATTTCTTCAAAGTCCTTTTTATAACTTTAAATTTAAAATGAGATTATTATAATTTACTCCAATACCAGTGATGCCGCTTAAATTATGATCTTCCTTACAAATATGTACTATAAAGACTACGGATTAGACTTTTCAATTTTACGTGCTTTCTTAGAAATCCAAAACCAATTAGATTGCCGGAAATAGTCTTCAATTTGTCCTAATGTTTTCGTTTTCGTTTCTGGCAACATTAGATAGAGAAATAGCGTCCCTATTAAACTGGCCAAACTGAACATCGCAAATATACCGTGCATTTTAAGTGTATAGTTAAATTGTGGAAATAGCTTAACCACCACAAATAGAACAATATTAAAGGCAGCATAAATAGAACCGGCTATTCGGCCCCGTACTCTTGATGGTAGCAGTTCACCAATCATAATTCCGGGCATTACCAAAAATGCCGTATTTGAGGCAATATAAAACAGAACACATATAGCCGAAACATACAAGTCAAGAGGTGTCTTAACCGTACCAATTCTAAGATATATAAATATAGATAAGATCAATGAACTTATACCAGATCCAATGCCCATGCATATAATTAAGGTTCGACGATTTATGTAGAACATCATAATACAAAAAATAATCGTGCAAACAAGACGAACTAGGGCCGTATAAACAGCTGCGCTCATACTATTTACATTCACTCCTAATTCTGATATAATATCAACCGCATAGAAGACAACCAAGTATGTTCCCGAAAATATTAAAAGTAAATGAAATGCATTAATGATAAACAGCGGTTTAAGAACGTCCAGTTTTTGACATTCTTTAAAAATGTTTTCCTTCGGTTTATCTAGATATTTTTCATTTTCAAATCTTACTAGTAAATCGTGAAGTTCACCCTTTACCAGTGTATCGTTGCATCGTAACCATTTTAGAGCTTGTTCGGCTTTTTTAATATGTCCATGTCTTGCCAACCATGATGGACTTTCGGGTACAAAATATAAACAAAAAACGGATACAACCGGTAGAATTATGCTGCACCAAGCTACATTGCGCCAATGTAGAATGACACCCAATGAGTAGGTCAATAAAATGCCTAGCGAATACGAAACATACGGAGCACCTATTGTAAATCCACGTAATTTTGGTTCAGCACATTCAGCGATTAGTATCTGAAAGTAAATCATGAAATTAACTAAATAATTGACTATAAAAAAAACAATTTATGGTAACACTAGAGGTTTCTAAAAATGACCATGACTTTGCCGGTTGACACCAGAAAGCGACGCGCGTATACACAATTTCAGTTGATTGTCAACAAACAATTTAAAATAAGACCTTAAGATATGTACATATATAAGTATATATGTACAATTTACATATATATGGATGAACACATAAAAACATAGACAAACTTATAAAGTAGATAAATATGAACTTAGATAAATCATGATGAGAAACTCTTCCCGTTTGGAATTGACATTGATGACCCTGACACAGATATTGTACACATAATAGGGAAGTCATTGGTCGGCCTAGAAATAAACAGTGGTACACAAACTTATTATCTATATGACATCAGATAAGAAAAATTGATTGCGTTGAGATGTGTTGAATATTTTCAATTTTTTAATTTAGGTTTTGGTTGGTAAAGGTGGCGAGACCATTTCCTTGTCTTCTAATTAGCACAATTGTGCCATTTTGATAACACTAAACATCCTATTTGTTGTTTTGCACATTGGGAAGGTTTGGCTACAGCCTAATACCTAATACCTCTGTGACTGTTTTTTTTACCGATTTCTCCCAGGTGGCTGCCCAGTGTTCTGAAGCTAGATTTGCTTAGTGCCGGACATGTGCAAAAGAAATGCTCGAGTGTTTTTTGGTCGGGGGGTGATTATTATTGCATCTCGTCTATACGAGTAATTTAATTTAGCATACTTACTATCAATACCAATCAACCAAAAATAAACATGCTAGACTAGACTAGACTATTAAAATCAGTACGTAGACTTGATGAAAGAAAATAGTTTTTATAAAATCTTCCAAAAACTAGAATCTTAAATATACCTACGATTATGATTTAATCCTTTAACAGGTTAGCGCCCGATTGGGATTTTAAACAGATTGATTTGTAAGATTCTGTACAGCCAGCAAATAATTGAAAATAATAAATATCTTTCTTCTGCCGCAGTCCCATTGGAATCGGTCTACGCATAGCGAAAACTGTGGTAATCAACAATACGGACGCCTTGAAAATGTCTCCGATGGTAGCCGGTGGTACATACGGCAGCTAATGTGTTAAATTGAAATCAAGTGGTAAATAAAGGGGTTCTTAGTGAAATTCCTAGTTTAGTTTAGTTTAGCAAGAAATTTATTAGCATGGGATGGATACGGGGCTCATATGGGCAGAACCCAACCGAAATAATATCAATTTTCCACTTATTATCCAATAGCCATCTATTAAATAATTCTGTAATCTATCTTTATCTAAAATATTTTGCGTGACAGCTTATCACGTAACCGTTACTAAAGTCGAATTTATTCACTGCGTCGACCTTTAAATGTTTGATTGAGCAATCATAATGCATTGAACTCTTGTACGACTTTTATTCGCACCCACACAATAGAATGTAAATAATGTGTGACGACATCAGGAAGCATTTCAGCTCTTGAAAAAGCCTTGACCCGACACATTATTACTTTATTATGTATGTATACATATATGTACAATGTACATACATAACGGATGTGAATGTATAGTGAATAGATAGGTTGTGGTATGTACTTTCTTCTGGCAATTTTATTTCAGATTTTTTTAAATTGATTACCATGGACATTTATAATTTAGATTTTTAGAGGTCGTGTAAAGTATTTTTGAGAAGTTCCATTTTGATTTTGCTTAAATTGTCATAAAATTTTAGTTATCCGGATAGATAATTTGTTCTATTTATCCAAATAATTTGAAGTTTTTAAATGGTCAAGACTTTTTTTTTCTTTTTTTTTATAGAAAAACTGTCAAATATATGTATATATGTACCTGACTTGGTGCCGCTACTAATCCAACAGATACTGCACTCAAAATTCGACCAATTATTAAGATCAAGTGAGACGTTGAACAAGCAATCATAAACCATCCAACTAAAAACGGAATTGTTGATGATATTAATGCTGGTTTTCGGCCAAAACGATCCATTATTGGACCAGATGCAAAAGCACCAAATGGCAGTGATAGACTGTGTACGCTAGCTGCAAAAATTAAACCCAGTTTAAACAATATCTAACTATAATCTTATATCTAACTATAGGTGGTAGGTATGTTTATATAAAGAGAGATACAAAGAGTGAGAAAAATTAATTTCAAAAAATATTTGGCACAAACGACCTAGTTTTAGTTGCGATTTTTGGACATGATTAATGTGAAATAAATTTGTAGAAAAATTCTGATGGGAATTGAAATGGATGAGATGAAAATCACATTATTATTCTTTTTTATTAGAAGTTTAACACACGGAAATACCGTGCCATTACCCTTAATATTATCACTCAAGGTTTATATAAACTGTGATGGTTTGGATATACTTTGTGTAGGTATTCCTTTGATTGTTAATATTCAAGATGAATTTCAATTATAAATTGGGCTTTCAGGTAAAAGGAACCTCCTCAAAGAACACTTTGCGCAATGAATACAGAATATATTCTTTAATTTCCGATAAGAGTTAGTATATAAATATACTTTAACATACTAATGGTTTAATAGCTTTCTTGATGCCATCTTCATGCCCTCTTTGTGAAGATAAATTATTCTTAATGCTACAATTTTAATGTATAGGGCAGTAATACATTTTTAACGTCAATAAACACGACATATGTACATGTTGGTATAAGTAACATTTTAAAATATTAAATCACTTATTTTTGTTGGCTGAATTATTATTCAATCAACAGCTAAAATTAGGTCATTTGAGGGAAATCATTTAGAGTGGCAGAGCATACTTGGCTTCTGAAACTGATGAGATTATGTCAAATGTTAATTTATGGTAAGTAATACTTCTACACAATATTTACATACACATAGCGGTCTTTTCTCTCAACCAGTTGACCCCCAAGCCATAGTTTAAAAAAAAATTTTTGTACATAAATAAAAGTATTACCAAACCATGATCCAATCTCAGCATCCATTCTTAATGGATCCGTTGTATTATATAATTGTGGTAGAATGACTACAGAATATCCAATCGGCATACCACATCCTGCCGTCAGAATTAAAACTGCACTTGTCAGTAGTATCTAAAACATTTTTTTTTAAATTAAATTACAATTACAAATAAATAATTTATTGAGGGAACAAGAATTTAGAATATTATTTGGAACTGAACCGGAAAAGGAATGGAAAGACATACAAACATAAATCTCAAATGACTACCTATTTTCTTTTTTCAATATTTCTAAATTATTTTGTGGTGTCTCGATAGTTAAGGGATATTACATCTATATTTAGGGAGAATAACCTTTTGATCAGGAATTTAATTCTAAAAATATTATTTAACATAGCTAACGGATTCTATAGGAAATGTACAGCGGTAAAATTACTTCCCCTAAAGTAGCAGAATAGACCTTCAATTTTGGATATAAATTCTTAAAAATCCTCTGTGCAGAGTGAGTAAAATTCTCAAGAAAATGATTGGTCTAGATACATTAAAGACACTGCTGGTGGTGATTATTATCTCACCACTGGGTGAATTTTATGTTAAATAACGTACAATAACTCTAATAAATGTATCAATTGTTTTCCGTTTCTCAAAGGTACCTTTTTAGAAAATAAATAAAAACACCTTTAATCAATATATATTTGAGATACATACACTGCCAACCCATCTTTTATTGATTTTGGTGCGTATTATGTACGTACATACATGTACTGTACATGTACGTACATATCTAATCTATCTATTACTTATTAGTACATTAGATACGTCCGTACAATAGCACCGAATTATCTTTGATCGTATTTCTTAACCTTAAACTTAAATAAGTTCCTTCTCATCATAATAAAATAATTTGTTGAGTTATCTGTAATTTTTATCAACAAATCAACAGACACTCTTTTTATAATGGTGTAACTGTACCTAAAGTAGTTAATTTAGTGCATTACACTTGGAATAGAAACATTACGCACTTTTAGGTACTCAAAGAAAGAGATATGTCGATTACAGCAATAGTTAGTTAGTTAGTATATTAATGGATAATAAAGACGTTTAAGAAGTTTTTTTTTGCGACTTAGGTAATGTACAAAATTAGTTCCGATTTTTCTAAGATTATAGAATAACTTAACGTTAAGGATAGATCGCCATTTTTTTTGTTGCTAGCAATTAAAAACTTGGACCACTTGTGATATAAATTAAGATTATCACTTGCCTTGTTTCATCCGGTCAAAATTACCTGATTAAATATGGCTTTATTTGATGATTTTCTATCAGCAGCCACATCTTTAACAGTGTTAATAAGTAATTCAGGCTTTTCTTCGGTTAATTTATCTTTTTCGATTTTTTGTATAACGAGAGGTATCCTTCCATTAATGAGTTTGGTACCATTTTCTTCTTCACTGAAACACAAACAAATTTAAAAAACATTTCACCTTATTATTGTTTTATTTTTTTTTTAGATTGGACATTTCTATCTTTAGATGTAATCGGTTGCAATCGCATATTGAAGAGACTTTATTTATGGCAAAATAAGTGACCTTCAAAGAAATTTTTTGATTAGATTGCTGAAATGTACAATATACCTACCCACCACCTATCTTATCGTATTGTTAAAATAATTTTGATCACAATTTAGTATTTATTGGACACTTGTCGTATAAACTTTCACAGCAAGTATCTCAACCGGTAGCAGACTAATAATTATTGATGTTAAAAAAAGTGTTAAATTATTGTGAAAATTATGAATAAAATAAAAGATAAAAGTATAGAAGGTATGTTAGAAATTGGATTAATTAATAATTATAATTACAGTCCTCCCATTAGTACAATTAATTTCTGTACGATTAAAAAAAACAAAATCTTCATTAAATATATTACAATTGATTGCAACCGTCATTTATGTGTGTCATTTATGGATTCAACCAGCCTGTTATTCTTACGAACTCCTCTAGATATTCAAATCTGAAGGCCCCCAGGTATCTCGCCCTTGTTCTATAGAGCGCCGTGCAGAAGCAGAACAGATGGAAGTCATCCTCCTCCTCCTCTCCACACGATAAATGATCTAGTTACATACATAGATAAATATTTTAAAACTTAGGGATACATTTTCAGATCAACATTAATCTGATCCGATTTGAACTATTTTGTCTGAAAATATTAGTAGATTGAACTTCGCATAACATTTAACACGTATAATTAAATGTAAAAATAGATTTAACAGAATCAAACTAATCAATAGCAAAGCTAATGCATCGACATGATTGGGCAACTGGGTATAATAATTCGTCTTCATTAAATGTTATCAAATTTATTACATTTACACTATAAAAGCAGTTATATTTATGTACATTTATGTCAAAACTTAGATATTTAGATAGGAGTATGACATGTATTGATCTTATTCGGAATTCTATTATTCTATAAGTAACCAATTTTATTAGATTTTTGTTGAAAATACAATTTTTTTCAATTTTTTACAATTCGGAATCAGTCCAGAAGTTAAAAACAATTTTACTATACTTAAATGATCCAAATACATTTAATGCCTTATGAAGAAATGGTAAACTTCTTTTTTATGCCTTAATTGTGAATAAACCAACTTAAATGGCCGGTTGAATTTCGATTAAGGACAGGTCAATACAATACAATACGATTTATTTTGAAATTGTTTGTAAAGTAACGAATTTATAAAAAGACATAGGTGAGTCTATTATGTGTTTATCTATAATTGTAGATCATTATATAGTAAATTAATTAAGAATATATATATGTAATATACAAATGAACCTATACAATACATTGTACAGCGTGTTTCTTAAACCTGTCTAAAAATAACGAATGTTAACATAAGTTCTTATATCATATGGATTCAGCAAATTCTCATATTATTTATTATAATAGCTGCAACTATGAGAGATTTGTATGCAAGTACTTACATAAAATTAAAATTGTGTACTTTCTTATTTATGCATATTATATTTATAGACAAAATTAAAATAAATTCTTGTTAAATTTGATACACTAACACGTTTTATTAATATAAACCTCGTACAATTTATTGAAATATACAAAATATTAGTTGTTTTTTTAAATAACACATTTTTTACTATTTTACCTGTGAATCATCTTAAAAATTTCATTAAAACTTATGTTGACTATAATCACACTACTAATAACATTACTACTTAATAACCGACACTTTAAAACTTCTTAATTTGTAACTCAATACGTCTGATAGAAATAAATCGATTTTAGTGTGTTACTACGGGTGCTGCTAATCACTTCAACAGATAACAGAAGAATGAACGTAGAATTTTTCGCTGGTACACTGGCATCGTATAATATCATTTCGATTCGCCATACGAGAGTCGCAAGTTTTTGCAAAGTAAAATAACCATGGACTTATATTAAAATGTAATGCTCATTGCTCTGATGTCATAATTTTAGTCGATGATCGTTCATTCATAAATGTCTTGACAAAACTAAAAGAACACACGTTTAATACTCGTATTATAAAAATACAAACGACAGAAGCTAGAGAGGTGAAATATTTGGCTTACTGTCCATCGACATGGTAAGACATTTCTATAGCAAACAGATTTAAAAACATCATATAAGTAAAAGATTTTTAAAAAATTAGTGGGTTGGAGTTTAGCCTCGAGGCTATCCGAAAATTAAAGCTGAAGAATGTACGAATCCAACTATGTATAAATGTCTATCTCGTCGATTAGTATTTATTTTGAATTTTCCAAAGTGAAATTTGTTCTATAGTAAATGTATGAAAATCCATGTGAAATTCTTTACAAATCGCTTGAAATGTTCACAAATCAATTGATTGTTAAGATTTATCGAATTCATCAAAAAAATTTCTTGTTCAGATTTTTCCAATTTTACCTTAGATTTTCGATGAAAGTTCATTAAAAAATTCATGTTTTTATCTATGGAACCATTATTCGCAGAACTTTTTTTTCTATAGTTAACTGCTTCGAATATTTATCAGAAAAAAAAAATTGTTGGGCAATCCACTATAGGCAATAGGGTGAAACATTTTAATAGAAATCAGATTTAAAAACACCATGTCAGCTAAAGATTTTTTAAAAGTTGGGGAATCGGAATTTAGTCTAGAAACTTACCACAAATTAAAGCTGAAGAATGTACAAATACAATGATGTATAAATTTCTGGGTCTATCACGTCGTTTAGTATTTGAATTTTGAAAAGAATTTTTCAAAATGAAATTTGATTGATTGTTCGGAAATGAAGACGTTCCGTAGTAAATATATGGAGATTGCATCTGAAATTCTATACAAATCACTTGAAATGTTCATAAATCATTTGAAAAATACAAAAAAAAAAATGCTTATCATAAAAAAAATGTAAAAAGGGTATCTGTAAAAATCATACTCTAGGTCTTATCGCCACATTTTGACTGTTTACCGCTTTAACTTCTTATCTATTTACATATACCATATCTTTGTCGCTATACTTACGCATGTATGTACATATATGACCGCTCTTGTATATGAAGGGTTGTTCACACAAATCACAAATTTCATTACATAACTGCATAGGTAACAAATATCAAATAACGTCTACTCTATCTTTGAAAGTATAAATATATCAAATAATTGACTACATACATATAATATGCATAATGTACTTTTACTTTAATTAACAATTAAAACTTTTCTTTTCTAATGAAAATCAAATAAAAATTTCCTATCAACCACAATTAAAATTATTTGCCACAACGCATATTGATGAGAATATACAGTAAATTAAGAGCTTTTTTTAAAAAAACAAATAAAATAATGCATGGCAACCCTATGTACTACTATTTTAGTATTTAAGAGAATTTTTTTTTTGTAATCCTTAACACATTTAGTAATATTTATTGTGTATAGTTAGTATACATCACAAATATAATTCTCTATTTCCTTTTAAGTGCATACGAGTGCAATCAGACATTTAAATAAAAATTGTAATTGTAAATAATAAATTTATAGTCATTGGCGTATCTGTTGGAAGTACATAAATACTAGATATGGTGTTAAGAACACCATATTTTTCAAGTCAATAAAATGAATGAATGACAATGAAATTAGAAAATAAATAAATAAATGAATAGATATTCGCAGGGTTGGAATTTAACGGTAAATTTTAGACGGTAATGGGACTTCACACCTTTTCTTTAGCAATCTAAAAGACTATACTCCTAATCCTTCCCTCCTTTTTACTATATATATGATTAATAATTTCAACAATACAGTTTAATTACGATAAAAATTTGAAATTATTTTGTACCCTCTTTTTTTCGAAATTTAGTACACCAATGACTTTTATTATGTGTATGCCTACAAACAAACAGTCGCATTCAGACCATTTTCAATACTTTTTAAAAATTTGCTTAACAACATAATTTAGTTAATGCATGTTCTATTGAGTAGTCCACAAATGTTATCATTTTGCTGTTGAAAATCGTGTCTTGTAGTACTTGAACGCTTAATTTTTTTATTTTTTTTTGTAGTTAGTGTAAAATAAAATAGTATTATCGGTTTTAAATGTTTTTGAATTCATTGAGTTAAATTAATTGGTTTTTTGTTGTTGACGTTTAGAAAATAAAAACAAACATATTTGTGATAATAATGAATAACTTTCAGAAAAAACAATTTAGTGATGATGCAGATTTGAAAGGTATGTTTTAAATTTAAATTCTACTATATACTTCTTATATGTATGTAATAATGTAGAAATGGTATTGTTATAAACTATACCCAAAAATACTTATTATAGGTTTTTAAATCAATGTTCCTAAATTGATAACACGGTTTGGTTGTCAAAATTTTTTAGTTGAGATTGAACTCATTTCTTCATATTAATTTAAAGTAATAATCATAGGAAAGAATATGCACGCACTTTGATAATTTTTTATTTTTATTTTTATTTATATAGGTACAAAGTTTTGGCAATTTTTTTTTTACCGGTATATTGTGATTAAAAAATTATCTCTCGTTTGCACTTTTGAGTAAATCCATACATAGTTGCGTTAAAAATTATTTCTTTTCGGTCTCAATCATTTTTCGTAATCTTTTTTTTTATGGTTCAAGAAATATGTTGATCAACGTTGTATAATTAATGTAAATACCAGGGGTGTAGCCCCGGACAGAGAGTGTTTAACTTCCAGAAGGTATAATATACTACTGTAAAGATTATATTATTTTCTGTAGAATTTATTTTCAAACATTTTTATTGACTTTGAAAATTTGTTCTTCAGAATTATTACCACCATTGATTTTCGAAAATCTCAGTCATTTTTAAATATAATTAAATTATTTATTTAAGAAATTGAATAATATAATTTTCTTATAAATCTCTTATTTAAAAATATTTTTATTCCCGTTCATAGGCGGTTTGGAATAAATTTAAAATAAAAAATTTGCAAGATTTCCTAAAAATATAAAATAAATCACTTTTCACTCCTCTTCTTATTCTTATCATTATTTACACACTAATTTCATCTTTTTGATGAAGAATTTGTTTTTCAATAACTTAGAGTACTTCGACAAGAATTAATAATAGTTATTTTGCTAATTATAAGTTCACTCTGCTTCTGTTAATATTTACTTTATGGTCATGCCAGTATTTAATGCAAGATTGCAGTAATCAACATAAAATAATTATTTTCGCACTTATAATCTGGAAGTTAGCTTAATTTACGAAAAATAAGTCAATATGGTAGGTTCAACAAGTGTAGTGTGGCCGATACTTCAAGATATAGAAAGAAGGCCACTTATATTAGGTAAATTTAATATTTTGTACACGGTGGAATGTTGCGATCTTTTATATATGAAAAGTTTAAGAATCAATTATTAACTAGCTAATTTCCCTTATTTCAGGCTCTCAGGATTCTAGTGGTGCAATTTTACAAGAAATGGCCATTCAAAAAGTGCGTAAGCGGATGGAGTTACTGCAGAAAAATATCCTTAAAGAAATAGATCAGAAGTTTGGTATTATAGTCGAAGAACTAATAAATGAAGTCAAAAGTTTTGATATACAGAACCATGAATTTAAACAACTTTTCCAAGAAAGGAATGGAACAGTATCTAATTCCGAACGGTAAACAATTAACAAAATAATTTCTTCACTATATTAGTAGCTAACTATAATTAAAATTTGTTTGTTTATTTGTTTAGAAAACATAATACCAATAAAAAGAAAGTATTGGCTGAGAAACAATTTGTTCCATGCAATTCTTTGCTGACAGATTTAATGGAAGTAAAGCACATACGAACAATATATCACATATTTATTGTCATACTTGTGATTTTGTTTTTAAATACCTTAGTGCATGACTATGTTGCCAATGGAACGTAAGATATAAGTACTGATGCATCTAATGACCAACTATTAATCACAATATATTCTATTTTAGACTTAACTTTAGTGTTTATCCTATAAAAATAGGATTTGGTAAGCTTCACATTGCCATGATAATATGGAGTTTTATGCAGGCTTCAACTTTTGGATTGTACTATGTGTTTAAGATGTGGGCAAAATTAAGATTATCTCTAGATAAAAGTAAGATATTTTTACTAATACTTGAATTAAAATTTACATAATTATGTAAATTTTCAACGTGCTATACGAAATCTTTACTTATTTATGTTATAAAAACCCTAACAAGCTCGCGATTTCCTCTTTTATGTGTAATTTTTGTGGCTAAGTTAAACTATACGTTTTTGCTCCCATGCCATCCTAATTCAAAGGACTTGTTTTTTTTAAAACCACTTTGGAATAAAATTACATGCAAGGTGGAACGATTGAGCAGGCACAGAAAGAATATATCTACGATAATTTAATATGGTTTCTTATATCTATGTATCTACATATAGGCAAAATTAGAAATAACATAACGTCAAATTACTTTGATTTTAAGTCCAAAGCTTTAAATGTTTTTGTCGTATTGTTCTTAAATACTCAAGAATGAAAGTAATGTATATAGAGGTACTACTCGTATGCCCTACATCTATATATGTACTTGTACATATTCTCATTGAAAATCCAAAAAGCTTTTACCAATGAATATCCGAGCTTTTCATAAATTGCTGTAGCAAGCTCTTATTTCAAAGTTAGTTACTATGCCTAATATGACCTAATATTGTTCACTCATGAATGTGTTATGTTATGTACCCAGAAGTGTAAACACAAAATTTGATTAATACTTTCACAGACAAAGACCGTTATTGATTAAGGTGAAATTTTATCAAATAATAGGAGAGATGAAGGGGTGCAAAGCTGGAATATTAATTTGAAATATACATCATATAACTCACTTATGTATGTAGAGTTGTAGAGGTAGACGTACCGTACATACATAGAAGAGACCAAGTTAAGTTAAGATTTTAGATTTTACACATTTAATTTGTATTATATGTACGTACATAATGTATAAAATATAATGTATAAATAAGGATGTATGATACAGTAACCATGGCTATTTTGACCAATAAGTATTGTTATTTTCAATATTAAATAGCAAGAAGTGCCAAAAATATCTTGGACTTCGCATTACTATAATACAGGTATCCCTTCTATAGCACGGCAGATAGGTTGCAACATAATTCCGTGTTGTATGAGAATATTGTAGAACTACCGTGTTATACGAGAATGTTCGCAATTCTTTTATCATGTTATAGTGAAACCGTGCTAACATGGTATACTATGTTACACAAAAATTTCCGTAATTTTCTTATCGTTTTAGATTGAACCCGTGTTATAGGAGGGCTACCTGTATACAATTGATATCGAGAGTATTATTTTTTATCAATTATCTAGATATCGATTTTATTGACTTGATCACTTCTTACTGTATACCCACGTACCTACATATATACAATTTATGTTGTTAACATATTTTTAATGTTGTGTTAGCTTGAAAAATACCAATGTTGACAAAATTTCAACATAGCATTATACATTATTTTCTCGATATTTCGCCTCATAAAGAATATAATTTGACGTTTTTACTACACACACAAAGTATGACAGAAAGATTATTTTTGTCAAATATTTTATTTGCTGTTACTTACGTCAACTGATTTTTCTTTCGAGTATACGCACCTAATCAAATAATTTGTTTTTAAATAAGGTGGTACATATATAATAATAATAAATTGTTTACGACTTTTATTTATATGTATGTACAATTGTATATATGTATTGTAATAGGTACATAATGTACATTTAATTTAGGTAATTTAATTGGAATATTCCTATAAGAAAATTATATATTGATACGACTTTAATTTAAAAACAGAATTTTAGAGAAAAAATTATGTCTCAACTAGAAATAGTAGAAAAATATGAAATCAAAGCAATAGATAAATAAGAAGAGGATAAATAGAAACTATAGAAGTAATAAATGCATTAAAAATCTTTTGCGTATTAAAAATTATTATTTTTTAGACCCACCAATACGAAAAATGTGGGACATTTCCAATTTAATTAGTTTGATATGCTATCAAATAATATTTATATTAGTGCCGATACAGCAACTAATGAAATACAACATTCCAGAGGCTTCATCAACTGTGATCCTAATTGAAACAGTAAATATAAATAAATTTATTCATTCATTATCATCAAAATTATCCAAATGGATTGTTTTAGATACGCTTTTTGATGAAAACTCATGCATTCATTAGAAGCAATGCGCCTAAAATTTTGGCGGGAAAACTTAAAACTGATGATAAAATGGAAGTGGATACTGTGATTATACCGTCATTCCAGACATTTACATATTTTCTATTTATACCTACATTAGTGTATAGAGATAATTATCCAAGGTAAGTGCATCAATTTATAAACTCGCCTTGAATTGAAATTGTTAGACTGATTGTGTTACAACTACACTTTCTAGTTGACTTTCCAAATAAAAACCAGCTTAGTAAACTTATTTGTTTTCAGAACAAAATACATTCGCTGGAGACGTGTTATCTGGAACTGCTTAGAGGTTGTTGGCGCCATATTTTACGTTAGTTTCATTTTCGAGCGATTCCTATATCAATATTTCCATGATTTTGGTAAATTAAATATTGAACCTAAATCGCTGGTTCTATCAATATTTGGTTGTATGATGCCAGCTACAATTGGTTTTCTGTGCACATTCTACTGTTTGCTCCATGCATGGATGAACGCTAGTGCAGAAATGTTACGTTTTGCTGATCGAATGTTCTACAAGGATTGGTGGAATGCATCATCGTTTGATGTGTACTATAGAACTTGGAATTGCATTGTGCATGACTGGCTGTATACGTACATCTACAAGGATATATATGAACATGTCTTTAAAGAATCCAAAACAGCTGCTGCGTTAGTTGTCTTCACCGTTTCAGCTATATTTCATGAATTAATCTTAGCTGTCTCCTTTCGATTTTTCTTTCCAGCATTATTAGTTACATTTTTAAGTGTAGGAGTTGTTTTCTCCTTTATGCCAAACAAAAACTATAAAACATTTGGAAATATTTTTGTGTGGTTTTCAATTGTTGTTGGAACTGGTTTGCTTGTCAGTCTTTATAGCATGGAATATTTTGCGAGAATAAACTGTCCAGTTAATGAGGATTCTTTGTGGGAATATTTTGTGCCAGTTTTGTGGCGATGCAATGGATTGGCACAAAATGGACAATAGAAGTTGTAGACGTTAAGTTAGAATTAGTTGAGTAGAGTAGAGCCAAAGAATAATGTACTTGTTGCTATAACGAAAATAACTGAAAATTGGTCAATATTTACCATTTTATTACGAGTTTTGACCTAAATTAACCTAACCAATTATTACCGACAACACAATTTTCGTTTTAATTTTGCAGCATAATTAAAAGCTAAAAGACTAAAACTGATTCCGACCCGTCTCAGTTGATATTAATGGGTTTCATTTTTCAATAATAATTAAACAATACCTTGAGACTTTTCTAAATGTAATAATCGATAATTATACCTATAACTATTTTTATAAAATACATTTGTAAATTAAGCTTATTTAAAATATAAAATAATTTTAAGTATATGTAAGAAAAACCAATTTATATGACAATGAAAATTAATAAATTATTAAAGATATTACTTCAAATTTTATACATTGGAATTTCATACACAACAGATTACTGACGAAAGTCCAAAGTCAGAAAGATATTTTCTCGATTTTGGTTATTATATGTAGTAAAAGCAAAAGGTTTGGGAATTCCAATATAAAACAATTCCAATTTCTGTTCAATAGTTAATGCAGAATATCTCAATGTTCAATGGACGAGTGATACATAACAATCTTCATCAATTCCATTATTTGGATATTAGGTAAGGAACCCATAAAAAACTTATTTTATTGCCATCATCTGAGCCATTAAAAAATGTTGTTCGCTGAGTTGAAATCATTTGCGGCAGTAGTGTAATTCTTTTTTTTTTTTTTTGTCAACAACGAACTACGAAAATACAATTTCATATAACTGTCTCTTTTTATATAGCACCACCTTCTTATGTATTTCCCCACCAGCTTACCAATGCGGCATGTCGACGTTTTATTCAATAATCATTTCAATTTCATTTTCCATTTTCTTTCCAGTGGCTGGCATTCTACGACGTTGTGTTGGCTGCCACTCGGCAGTAAATTTTTTTTTTTTTATCTTATTTGAAACTATTTTTGTTGTTGTTGAGTATTGATAATGACACAGTGTAATCATTGAAACGTTGACGGTACGATGTGAGCGGTGCCAACTTATCAATAGGAAAATTTCATTCAGCACAAAAACGAGTGGGCCACAATTTCATTTTTGTTTTCTTATAATTGAGGTACGCAATCCGCCGACCGACCGTCTATTTCGGATTTTTTTTTTAAATGGAAGTAAATTGAACAAAAATTAATCGATTTTTCGTTTTAATTAATTTATGTCTGTTGCTGATGCAAGTGTGAATAAAGTGCTAACGTATAATTTTGGTTTGCCTTAGATTATTAAAAAAAAATCCATACAACCGGATGATTACAATATCATAAGACCAATTCATTGGGAGGTGTTTTAAGAAATCCGCCTAGGTAAGTAGAGTTTATATATTTCAAATACGGAAAAAAAAATCGTTGACATATTTACATAATTATTATTATATAACATTTTTGTAAAATACACTTAATAGGTTTCCTCGATGGAATCAATATGATTTCTTCTTCTGCAATATATCTATCCAATGTATATGTACATATATACATACATAGACATACATACATACCTATAGTCTTTTTTTTATGTTTATGCAATTAGAAATCGGAATGTTTAATTATTGTTGTTATTTAGCAAGTTATAGAAATAAAATAAAATAGATGTAATTTCTATGTAAATAATGTCTTATTTCACGACGCGAAAAACACGAAAAACACGTTTGATAGGAAATTATGTTCATACATAATAAAATATGTTTGATTATAATCAATAATAATAAAGAACTAGAAAAGTAACTCGGTAGTAAATTGCAAAAAATTATTGACAAGGTACCTATATCAACATACGTACCTAACTAATAGCAGATTTGTTTCAGTCATTTTAAAATTTCTATAAGCAAAGTAAAGTAAAAATATTTTTCCTCAAAAAAGTGAGGTCTCTAAATTTTCCCATCAAATTTGTTTTTTAAATTATGAAGATCTAAAATGTCAACAACTTTTGACAAATTTTTTTTTTATCGATATCGATGTATGACCCGTTTTAAAATTTATGTCGATTAAAAAGTGGATTTTGGAAAAAGTGGTTCATACGTGATTTGCCGACGATAATTAATTTAAAACCCTAATTATAGGTATAATAGAATTGGAACTTCAGATTTTCTTAATACAAAGTTCACAATCCGCGACTCAATAGAAACAATATAAAATTGATTGTAGCGCCAAAACGGTAGATTGTGGAAATCTTTGATCTATTAATGATATCTTCATTTGTTTATGTGTACATTTCGAGTAAATCACTGATTTATATCAAAATTAGCTACCCACAGTATCACTACATTCCCTACACTTTATTTGCTTCAAAAAACAATAGAGATCTTTCCCTAATAAACTAATACAAATTTCACCTCGCTAGCTTAAGCAGTTTAATCGGAATCTTGATCACGGACAGACATGCATATTTCGACTTAAAATGAGAAAGACAATGGTGTTAAAATTTGTTTTTTAAGATGAATATTAAGGGCTGTTACAAACTCCGTACTAATGTTTTAATACTCTTTATTGCTACACTCATACGGGTATAAAAATTGCATTTAGATGGTGATCTTGTTATTGTGTCGTAATAATTATAAAATTCACTAAAACGTTAACAGTTTAATTTTCAAAACTCCAACAATAATTTCGACTATAAGAATACAATTAAATAAGTTTTACTGCTTTATAGAAATATTAAAAAAAAAAATACATAAAGATATTTACATACATAGACGGAGACATATAAATAAGCCAAAATTTTACACATATA
>JANSTT010000466.1:0-36288 GCA_026745375.1 Platyura marginata
ATTTAGATTTAGATTTAACAATATTTTAATTGAAGATAATAGTAATAGTATGTGACGACCATTGAGGGACGTTACACTACGGTAGTTCATTTTTCTGTTATTTCATTGTATTTTTTTCGATAAAGGAAGAAAGTATTCGCTGAGTTAGTTTTTTTATTGAGAAGTTACTTAATATGGTAATGAAACGCCTCTGCTGAAAAAAAAATGGTTCTGATCTTAGATTTCTGAAGATTGGAGGAGAGAATTTACCGTTTCTCTCCTCGAACAGGATAAAAATTTAGAACATAGGAAAATCACAATACACCCCCAAAGAATCAAGGCAAGAGAGGTTCCAAAACGTTCCTACCAAACGTTCAATTCCATAATTACAAGAGTACCAATTTTTTTTTCTAACATTTTCTGTTTCGGCACGTCAAAAATATTTCCCAAAACACTTTTAAATAATATTTCGAAAACCACCCCATTCTCCTCCACCACTTACACGCCACATTGTCGGATGTAAAATACATAACCCAACCCAAAACAACTCAAGTATAGTTAGGTGCCCTTTTAACCACATTATTTTGGTTGATTTGTGATAAATTTTACTAGAAAATTTCTCTCTGGTGTACCTCTAACTCTAATGTTCTGGAAAAAAATGTTAATTTAAATAATTACCTCCTGTTATTATTATGTATTAGTCTAATCCATTTCTCCATATGGTTTTACTACAATGTAGGTACCTACTCAATGAAATGATGAGATGATATTTATGAAATTTATCTACATAATCGTTGGTTTACAAGCAAAATTCACTAAGTACATTTTTCAATGTTTGAGTTTTTTTTTTACTAAATTCATTCATTTATAGACAACTTTATACTGGCAAAACCTCATAGGTTGCAACCAGATATTTTAAAAGCTTTTAGGGGCAATTTGATTGGTCTAATCTAAGTCAATCGTGCAAGCAGAAATGCCTCAGTTGTTTTTTGACTTAGTTATTTCTGCCTTTAAACCAATCATATGTACATATTTATATTATATGGTAGCTATCATTGGCGTGCACACAGTCACTTTTCTTCGGGTGTTCTGATGAAATCTAATTGAGTTAGGAATATCAACATTTAAAAAAATTAATCAGCCAAAAAAAAACTATAATTTTACTATAATTCTACTATAGTTTTAGTATATTAGTTCTACTGTGGTTCTACTATGGTTCTACTATAATGTAGAACGAAAACACTTTTTATTTGTGTCAAAATTCGCAACTAATTTTTCACTCCATCGATAATACATATCGAATATCGATAGTCTAGTTTGAATAGGTCTCCTCAATTCAATTTTTTTTAAGGCCTATTCAAACTAGACCATTGATATATAGTAGATTTTACTATGATATGATTCTGTCATAAAGTAGAGCGAAAAGTTTTCTGTATTGAGTATGCGATGAAAGCTGTGCAGTGTATATAGGTACTCATGAGTGTGCATCCCAAGAGCCATTACACTTAAAAACCGATTTAGTGCTGCCAGGCAACAATTATGAATTAATGATAGATTTTTTTTTTCTCTCTCTCTCTCTATATATATTACAAAATACACCTTATCGTTTTTTACGCGATTATCGGTTCCATTAAATCGTCGCGTAAAACAAATCGGGTAAAAAAATTTCATAAATTTATACTAGATTTTAGATTCAAACCTTATTTTAGAAGTAAATTTGAATTAAAACTTTCTAAATAATCGCGAAAAAGTGAAGAAATCGCGCCAAAAAAAAAATTATTCGTGCAGCAGATTTCAAAGGATTAAGTATAATTAAAGGGAATTTTAGCCGTAATTAGTAGAGTGTTCTCTGTTCAACTTCTAGGACATACGGTGCCGCACGTCAATGGTATGCGATTAATATGGTTTTAGTTAGGTAAATTTTGTTCCATAATGTGCATTATACCAAGAACCAACCATAATATAAATTCAACTTTACGGTTGTTTGAGATGTTAACGGGATTCCCAACAACCAAATAAAGCCAAACCAGAAAATTAACTGAAGCTCAACAAAGAAAGTATAATAAGAAAGAAAGAAAAAAATGATTGCATACAAATTACCATCTATTATTTTTTTATTTATTTCTGATGATTTTGATATATGCATAAATATAATTTTCTTTATTTTCGAAACTATAGAAAAATCTAGAAAATGGCTACGATTTCTACATATACATATATACAAAAATATATTTACACATACAGTTATGTTCGGTAGAATAGAAACAAGGCATATTTTGCATGAAAAAGTTGAAATTCAGTAATTTCGCCTAGTTGGTAGGATTGATATGTGAGAAATCTACATTTCTGGCTGTAGGTAATTGGGCATTTCATAGCTTTGAATTTTCCGTTCCTTCTTTTATCGAACAACCGTGTATCCTGAAATCCTACAGCTGTCCTACAGCGTTTAAAAATAAAGAATAATCGCATTAATAGATTTCTCAGATATCAATCCTACCAACTAGGAGAAATTACTGAATTTCGACTTATTCATACGAAATATGCCTTGTTCCTATTTTACCGAACATGACTGTACAATATATATTACATACATAATAATATGTATGAACGCATAGTAGTATAAATTTTAAATTACAAATGATTGTTGTGCTTGTTGCCAGAGAAAAGATATTATCATTAATTTTGATTATTATACAAAACTAGAAACATTTGCTTGATCGTCCGGATTGTGCATTTTACCATTTATAAATTTTGTTGAACATTACGGATTACCCAACACCCCCCCTCCCTCCAGTCCAAAAAGCATAATTGTAACATGCGACAATAATTCGCCGGGAAAGAGATAAATATTACAATCAAAATGGATATTCGTGTCTTTTTATCGTGATGATTAACATGATTCATGGATTATGATGGATTTGAATATTGTAATAATTTCTAGTTAGATGGACATAATATTTTACTAAAATGCTTACCAGTGATTTTGTTGAATTAATGATTTAACAGTGTGTGTATGTGTGTATGCGTTTGTGTGTTTATTATTTTCTTTCGGTAAAATTTATGTAGAACAAAATTCGAAATTATGTATTTTAAAATGTTTAGCATAAAAACAAAATAAAACCCATTTCAACTAAGTGAATATGGTAATTTGAATATTATGGAAGAAAAAAAAAAAAGAAAAAAAAAGAAATGTCGGCATAGAGTCAATTTGTTTAGATGACACATGGGTTTCAATGCCTTTTTTGATATGCCGATTTGTTTTTTTGTTTTTTTTTTATCAATAGAAGTCTGGTAGGTGTGCGAATATTTTGCAATTCAGAAGATCCATTAACGTTATGGGGTGCCAATTATTTAACACATTTTTCTAAACTAAGAATCTATCAGAACACTTTTTTGATTTAGTTAATTCAATTTATTACACGATTCAAATGCCATTAACCTGTCGATAACCTTTTGGTTGGTAAAATTTTTTCTCTTTTAATTAAGAAAATTTTCATTTTTTAATATATGCAGGAAGTGGATATGTTTGTTGTACCCAAACCACCCTACTTTTTTTAGACTTAGTGTCGGCCATTCTCTTCTTATCTACAGAATCTTTGTATATATGCAAAAATGGTCTTAATTGTCTTCCACCTTCAACCTTATGACTAAAAATCGAAGATGTCTTTGGAGAAAAAAATATCATAATCGGGTCAAACCAAATGGTCCATTTCTGTCGGGCGCCAAATTTAGGTGACACAAATTTTGTAATCAATAACAAAAAAAAATCCGGCAAACCTTTTCTCAATCAAAACATCTAAAAGCCACGTAGGTACCGAC
Organism: Platyura marginata; assembly: GCA_026745375.1. NCBI lineage: Eukaryota > Metazoa > Arthropoda > Insecta > Diptera > Keroplatidae > Platyura > Platyura marginata. Next base: position 3,799 of record JANSTT010000466.1, read on the forward strand.
GTCAGCATGCCACCCATCAGCAATTTGTGGGTTTACGTTTCACATTTATCCGGTCAGGCTGACCACCAAAACATTTAGGGGAGGTCGAATATTTTCATTTTTTTTTTTTGTTTACATAAAAATCCCTCGTAGAACGCACCTCAATAGATTAAGATTTGAATCTGTGTGTTGACTTTTTTTTTTATATACAGAAAATGTTATTTTGGTATTTTCGCATAATATGTGCCGGGAATTGGCACCATATTGACTTAATGGCCTTGTCTATATTTAAGGGTAGGTATTTTTTTATTTGATATTTATAAAGTAAAGCTTTAAATCCTATTGAATATAATAAAGATACATAAGTAGATAACATGATCCACCCTAAGCCAAGCGTACATCACAAGTACTCGTATTTACATTAAATTGAGGACGTAATATAAAGTAGAATAAAGCAAAAAAAAAATTGTTTTTGTTATTTTTTCATAAATGCAAATTACAGAAATAAAATTGTGTTACATATAACAACAACAATAATAATAATATCGCACCGTTGTTTGCACGCAAACCTATAGGGATGTATTTCACATACCTATGTACATACTCGTAATTCTATATATTATATATAGATATGTATGTATATAGGTATGCACTACCTTTAAATTTAACCCACCCAAAAAAAAAAAAAAAACAAAAAAACCTTTCTTTATGCCATATAATACCCAGATATTTGTAACCAAATCAGTGGCAAAACCCTCCAATCACACGACTGGCGGCTCTTATTTTTTTCTTCGGTTTTCTTTTTTTTTCCTTCTATTTTTTGTTTTGTTTTGGGAAAACTTTTATAGTCACGCAATAAGTTATATCCTTAATACTGTGCGCGCGATATTATTGCTATATATATCTATATATATATATGGGGAGGGGGGTGGTGTGGATTGGGGTTATTTTTTTTCTCCATATATACTCGTAAGTATAAAAATAAAACTATTTGGAATATCGAGGTAATTCGATCATTTTGTGATTTATCCTTTCAAGGTGGAAAAAGTGGTTCGTTAAAGACAATTTTTATTGACAAGGGCAGGCATTTCTATTTGATAAAGTCTATCAGTACGAGTAGGATAAACAATAGAAAACGAATAGTAGTTTTTATATGTAATGCCGTGTGCAATTGTATATTGATGGGTATTTCGATTTAATTGAATTTTTATATATGTATGTGTTTTTGTTGGTGTAGGGTGCAATAAATGTGATATTTTTATCCTTTATTTTGATTTGAAGCACCGATACGCGTTGAGCTTAAATATCAATGGTTTCGATTATAGACGTCAGAGACAAGGACAAAAAAGAAAATAAAATAAAAATAAATATCAATACTCAAAACTCAGTCATAGATGGCACTGTACACACATATTATTATAATTGAATGGTCGAATAAATCGTTGTGGTTTTTTTTTTTTCAAAATAAAAATCTCAAAAAAATCGACGCTGAATATGACCGCTATTTGTCCACCAATTGAACGGACCTTATTTTTCTCAACAAATCCATTTATTACCTACTCCTGTCAATCGAATATCCATCTATCTCTTTTTAGTAACAGTTCCCATCTTCAACTGTTCTCCCTCACTGATTGACGTACTTGTTTGCAATTACTAAAAATTCAAAGTCCCATTGTATACGTACACTGTTAAAATTAGTCACACATATATGGATTACTCCTCTACCAGGCTACCTCTGGTTACTTTGCTTTTTGCATACTTTAAATGCTTTAAAATTACATTTTTCAATTACACAACTTCAAATAGAGATCAGAATTTATTCATATTTCTCTCAAATGTTCGTCAAACACTTAAATGCAATCTACTTATAAGTACATAAATATGTATGTACGTACACCAGTATGTATAGGTAGCTCTCACATACATTATGTAAGACAGACATCATCAAAGAGATTTTCTAAATAAAATCTCTTAAATTCTTTTTGTTGAATACTTTGGGATGGATATCAAAAATCAGCATTTCGAAAATATTTAATAAAGAGCAATAAATACAGTGCCATATCGAGAGAGGGGGGTGGTGGTGGAGTATCATGAGTAATTTAATAAACAACAAAATGACTTTCATAATTCTTCTTTTGAAGAACTGAGTTGCAGTATTTTCATGTTCGAAGCTCTAAATAGTCACTGTTACTCCAAAAATGAGGTAAATATGTGGTAAAAATTACCTTCCATTTTTTTTTACAGTAGATAAGTACAGTTTCTAGGCTTATTTGCAGACATTTTTTTTTCTTTTTATTGTCTTTATGTACAAAAGTTACTTTGACGATTTATTATTCCCGATTTGGTTCAGTAAGAAATCTAATTCTAATCTAAATTCTATATTTTCTGCATGTTGAGAACGATAAGTACCATTTTTTCATCCTATTGTTCATTTCGTATGTTTTAATGTCAATACGGTGCCTAATAGGAAAAGGCACTGCATATATAATACAAATGTACTGCATCGTTAAAAATGTAATTTCAAAAGTACTACTTACTTAAAAGCATTTAATCCAAATGTAAAAACTCAATTACTCGTATAAAAACCTTTGTCACATGTCATGGGAATTTCATATTTTTTAATGTTGTAGATATACTCTCTGATATATACTTATGCATATAGATAGAAATATATTATGTTTAATTGTCCTTTTAGGGGAACAGATTTAACGTCATAATTTGTTCAACAAGCACCCCCAATAGTCATGTTGTGATATAAATGTGAGATTACCAAAATTATGGGTTCCGGTTTGTTTTTAAAGTTGGTGTATTCCAAAAATATGACCAGTTCCTGGTTTTTGGAGAGAAAAGCAATGTTTTAGAAAATTATAGTAACATGAACAGAAAATAATTTTTAATTGTTTAAAACCCTTAAATAACTGGTAGGGCGTGATCGGTTAAAATAATTTATTAAAATTTTCTAAATTTAACGATACTTTCTAGCTTGGGTTCTACATTAAAGTAGATCACATTTTGATTTTGTGGTATAAACAGTTTAGATTTAACCCTTTTTAGATGCACAAGACTCTTGATATTGTAAATAGAGAAAATTGTCCCTTCCCCTTCCCCTTCCCCGGGGTACGTGTACAATGATCGAGTAGGTATGTCGGGCCCACCGTTTATACAACGAAATTTTGTTTTGGATATCGTAACGAATTCTGACCACCAAGCTTATTAATTTTCCAAAATACATAAAATTAGGGGGGCTATTTAGTAGAAATTTTCAATTTTTTCGATCGAAACGTAGAGGAAACCGGGGAAATTTTCACACGAGGTAAAATATATGTTTTCCATTTAATTTTTTCTTGATACTTGTATGTATGTGGATTGAGTCTAAATTTAATTCATTAATAATTATATAACCTTGAAAGTTTTCCCAGTTTTGAAAAGAAAATTTAAAATCGATAAGCTTAAGTAAGTATTGTTTGTCTTATTGGTAATAAAATATAATTTATTTAAATACAATTTTTTTAAAAAAAAATTAACCAACAATAAAAAAAAATTTCACATCAATAATGTTTTTCAAAATTTTCTGGGGTAAATATCACAAACTTTCCTTATACAAAATCTAATCCAAATTTTAAGAAATCTAATGAAACGTTTCAAAACTAAATTATGATGGATTTCTACTCTTGAATAACCCTTTTTTAAAAATATTCTATTTGGGATATTCTTCAACCCCCTTTGCTATTATAATAAATTTTAAAATAAATGTATGACAATCTCTCTGCGGTCTCCCCTACTTAAGGACCTAAGCTGCTAGAGTACACCTGCAATTTTTTGTGCAAATATTTGCATGGGTGACATCACATAAAATGACGTCATGACTTTGGAGTTTGCAATGTCTGAATGCAAATATTTGCAAGACTTTGCCGTACTCTGTATGCAAATAAATTGTGCAACTTTATTTGTAATGTGTGCTGTCGCGAAATCTTTTAGCCTGACGTCACGCATGCAAATATTTGCACAAAAATTTACACTTGTACTAGAAGCTTTAGGTTCTTTTTAAATTCTAAGTTATAGAATTATTTGATATATTTAAATTTAAAAATTATTTCTTTAGATTTGATACTTACTGTTTATAGTGTGCATGCATTAAGTAAGTATGTAGCATGTAGTATATTTGAAACGGATACAAGACTTAAAGATGATATCAATTTACTCGCATTATACTTACATCGTACACATTTTATTCTTTTATTACCAATATCTTTGCTTTTGGTACATATCAAATCGAGAACAAAGAACTTTGTTAATTTCTTTGTTGAGTTAATGCATATTGTATTACAAACATAATCTATCCTGGTACTCCATATAAAATAATATTCTTATTTTTTTCTTTTTTTTATATATATATATATAATATAATAGTACTCCATCTTCTCCTATATAAGGGTTCTAATACATTATAGCCATGTACCGTTATTTATCTGCTTTAAGTATCGTATTTATGATAAAACAAACTCTATAAGAGGAGGATTTATTAAGACGTAAAAATTTGATATCCCCAATGTGTGTATGTGTAGTGTGTGTATGTATTGTACAGTGTACACAGAGCATATGTTAATATTTGATTTAATATTTTTGGCACACAATCTAGAAAATAATTGTTGTTGGTGTAATCATAAAAAAAAAAAAAAAAAAAAAAAAACAAAAAATAATTCCTTGGTAGAGTAAATCGATTGGTTGTCCTTTGTGTTGTATTCTGTCCTTAATTTTGTATTATATGAACTTAACTATCATAAACGTCTTATCCATTAATCCTTTTGAGTTTTATGTTGGGGAATTAATTTTGTTATATATAAATATAGTAGGTACATATTTATTAGGATTGGGTGCGAGTTATTTCTTAATGAGATTAATATAGAAAATTTGAAATGTTTGGGAATTTGATGAATTGCTGTTTTATAATCTCAGATGTCTGGGAGATATTGTTGGGAATAATGAACGAAATCTTTTTAATTAACTTTTAATTCAATTTAATTTTGTAGCAATATTATTGCATTAAAGTTTGAAATAAAGTACATTAATAAATTATGTATAGATACCTATAAGTATATGAAATAATTAATTAAATTTGGGATAGATTCCCGAATTTTAAAAATTGATTTCTAACAAAAATCAAATTTAATCTTCCTATGACAATCATATTTTTTATGCGTTAATATGGGATAGTTCTTCCGAACTTCCTATAGTTTCGATCAAATTTGGAATCGCAAAAAATCTTTTTTCCTAGTTTAAGGTTATGTTCAGTTAATCAGATAGACAATAAGTAAAAGCAGAAATATTTTTTTCTCTGAAATATGTTGGAAGTAGCTAACTAGAAAAAAAACGATCCTCCCACAACAATAGTTCCCTTGTTTAGCAGATATGAATTTTTTAAGGAATTTTTATCGGAGTCTAAGGAATTTTATAACATTTTAAATAAATACTTAACGATAAGATATACCTAATATCAATATAGCGTTGGATTCGTATCAGCTTCAGCTTTCATTTGTGTGTTTTTTGGAGTCTAAATTCCAATCCTCGGATTTTTAAAAAATCTTTTTCGGATTTGATGCTTTTTAATCTGTCAATGGAAAATTCGTCATAAAATAACGTCCTATAGTAGGAAAAAATTGATTTAGTCCTATTTATAGGGATTTTACTGTTATGTTATGTTATTATAATTAATAATTTAATATATTTCATTTTGTTTTTTTTTTGTTTTCAGCAACTATTTCGATCCCAAAATCCCGGACTAAATACAAATGCCGGACAACCAAGTGGCGGTCCACTGCAACAGACCCTACCGTTGCCATCACAGCAATATTTGGCACAACAGAGTGCCGCCTATGCGGCTGCCGCCCAACAAGCCGCACCATACGTTATTAATCCGGGTCAAGATGCGGCACCCTATATGGGTCTTATTGCGGCTGGTATGCCACAGTATTATGGTGTTGCACCATGGGGCGTTTATCCGGCCAATTTAATACCACAACAAGGATCACAACCCAGACGACCGTTGACACCATCGCAACAGGCAGCTGAAAATCAACCCTATCAGGTTGGTGATATATTTAATTAAAATTTTTCCTTTTTTTTTTTTTTATTTGTTACTGTCGATTCTGTCTACATTTACATTATTTACATGTACATAGATATAAAGTGAAAATTTATCTATTGTACATGGATGTATGTTGACTGTTTACAATTTTCATTGAAAGTTTTCCTATTTCATTATTTACATTGCTTATATACATAATGTATGTATGTATGTCGTGAAGTTGTTATTGTTGAATTGTAAATGTACAAACAGACAACAGATAGTCTACAAATAAACTCCCAATTAAACCAATTGTCATGACCCTTTTATGTGGAAATTACTTCAATTCATATTGAAGCACATTTTCCTTTACATTTATGTAAATAATGTATTTTCACTCAAAGTATATATATATATGTATATATATATATATATATAGTTGTTGTGTAGACAGACAAACGGAAATCTAATTATCCCTAGAGTTTATTGAGGATTTCACACGTTTCAAATTGGGTCTAATATCGAATATTATAACGTTTTCCATTTAATTAATTTATCTATAGGTGAATGGTAGCATTGGCGTGCAAAGCCTATCCACTAGTATTGCTTTGGGTAATCTAAGGTGATGTTCTTCGTTCAACATTTGCCTTAAAATATTGATCAATATAAAAAACTGTATAAGCTGAGTTGGTTTTCCTTAACCCTAATCGTACAATGTGTTTTTATAACGAACCATACTACGATATGACTCTCAGTCACTTATGAGAAACATGTGAATAATTACAGATGGTTATTAAATTTATTCTTTATACATGGTTTAAGAGAAATTAAACTCTCAAAGACTGGTCGAATTTGAATGCGCTTCCTTGATTCGTGTAAGAGATATCGTTGTCATTTGAAGTGTGCAGACAAAACTAAATTAAACTAATATTTCTCACATGATTAGATGCAAGTTAGAAAATGTCTCTGGTAGTATGATGATATACTACAGTGTAACGTAATAATGTCCTGCGAGACTGTGAGTCACAATTGTAGTATAATAATACACATTTTGTGCAAAAGGTTAATTTTGATATCATGCCTAACTGCAAATTTACAACAAATCAAAAAATTTAAGTTCAAAATTCAAATGTGACTCAGAGTCACACATCGTGGTACGATTAGGGTTAAAATGTTTTAAAATCTATTATGGAAATAACCAAAAATGTCATCGGACATCGAACATCTGGTTTATACAGCAAAACGATCAGTTTGGATACACTCTTTATGGTTTCTCTTTAGTTCAAGAGTTCTACTTTAAAATAGAACCATACCGCATTTTTGTATGTGTGATTTTGTAACATTGCTAACATTTCTCATTATTATTAAATGGTTCTGTTAAACAGAAGAACCGACAGAAAAATATCTACATTTTATATGTGCGGTGAAAAAGTTCTACTCACTGTCCACTGATGTGGTTCTTGTTTCTATGTAGAACCTAACGAAACTTTTATTCTGCAGGCAGTTATTGACAATTTTTAAGAATTAATTTCTATTTATTTTTAAAAAATTATTAAACGAAATTAACAGGGTGTTCTCTGTGACCATAACATCCATTGTGCACGCCAATGGAATGATAGGATAAGAAAAACATTCAATAAGCTATTTAACACAAAAACCAACAAATTAAATAAACTATAGATTTACCCAACAACAAAAAAATCTTTTAACAATTTTTATTTAACGACTCCATTGGGAGTATTTTTACAAAGTTTTTTTTTTTTCTAAACTTTTGAAATTCTCATTCATTTGATGAATAAATGACGGTGCGGTATAACTTTTGGATACTACTTTTCTTCTTTTTTTTTATCGATTTCCTTAAAGTTTACGTTCAAGTTTTCTTCGAAGAAATTATATAGGTAGGTAGGTACACATAACCATTATGTTGTATTGTATAAGTACATATAACCACATGTGTTAAAATTAGGCACGCTTGTGAACTTACTCAAAGGTCGCACACGATTTTATGAAAATTTCAATATTTACTTATTATAAAGTTATATATACATATATTATATGTATATATATATGTATGTATGTATATAGAGATAGAGTATAAACACATAAATTTGGTGTCTTGATTCTGGTTTATGAATTAAATTTAAAGTAATTATAGACGAGTAAAGTTTTCAAGCAGTTGCTTATTTGAAATTTAATTTTCTCTTATGAAGGATAGAGAGAGATTGAATAATCCGTCAAAAATCATATCTAATTACATTTCAGCATTAAATTATAAAATTTGATAAATCTTGAAAATTTTAAAATATTTTTTTTTCTTTTCTTGCAAAAAATTTACATAAATTAGTTTCAGTTAGTTGATAATTAATAAAATCACATCTATATGTAACGTAAAATGTAGTTCAACGTACCAACGTCCAACGATGAGCAACGAGAAATTGAATTAATTTGCAATATTAGCCATTGGGAAATTTCATTGCTGAGGGAAATAGACTTGAGAGAGAGAATATTACGGTTTACAAATGGCTAGAGGAGAATTTTTTTTTTTTTTTTTTTATTTTTCTCTGTATAGCAGCTGGCATTTTTCTGTTATATGTGCACTTAAAATTTGCAATTAATGTTAACTCGTAATGAAAATTAATTTTGACTTTTATTGGGGTTTTATAAAAATTTCCAAAAAAAAGATTGCAAAAAAAAAACGATGAAATTAAATTTTTTTTTATATATTTATGAAAGTGAAATTTGTCTTAACCCTCTCGATTCAGTTAAGTTAATTTAAGGCAATTTTTTATTGGCCTACTACTAGGTATGTCTAATAGAGCCCATTTTTGGAGGCCTACAGACCACCTTCTCTTTACACTATTAGCCGACTTATTATACTTCATACAAAATTAAGAGATTCTAGGGGGTCCTTTTCACCATTTTTTTTTTTAACTACTTTTAAATCCGTTCAGGACGTATTTTTACGCACTTTTAAATTCTGTTAATTTGAATGGTATTTTAATTGATCTTCCGAAATTTAATTTGTGGTCCTCAAAAAAGTGTGGATTGAAGTTTTTTGAGTTTCTCGGAAAAGTGGATTTAAGTTTTTTAAGGTCACTGTATTGAAAATGAGGCAAAATCCCCTCCTATACAATTTTTTTTTTTAAAACGTGTTTTCTTCCACTAAATAACAAAATTTCGAGAAAATTCTCATTACAATAAATAGTTTTTAGTTTTTGTGTTTACATAATTTGGGGGTGACTATTTTTCAAAAAAAAAAAAAAACTAAGAAGTTTCGCAGTCCATTTTTATTTGTTTTGGGTTTTTTTCTTGAAAAGTAAAAATTATTTCTGATGGCCATTTTAATTTAAACTTTATAAGCTAAAAAAAACGTCTTATCAAAATCCAAAAATTTGGTTTTATTTTAAAATTGACCCAAAAAAAATTAAATATTCCTTCTGGTTACATTATTTTGATCTACCTACCACGTAGCAGCAATATTTACTTATATTATACTACAGGAATTGTCTCAAATTCTAATTTTACACCTGTTATTTTATTTATTTTCTTTTTATTTTTGACCTCCCCATTTTAAAACCATAATGATAATAATAATAAAATCGAAAATATTTTAATAGTTGACCTGAAACATTCAGCATTAATTTTAAATTGGTTGTAAACAATTTTTATAGACTAGAAATTGGTAGAATCTTTGCAAATATTTTTTATATGGATAGTTACCTATAATATGCTATAATAGATAGAAAAGGAGACAGTAAAATAATAACAAAAAAAAAAAACCCGTCAATAAAACATTCTCTACTAGATCTTTTATTGATAATAAAAAAATCGTATAAAAATTTAATTGAATTCTGATTAAAATTTATCATCTTTTTATGATCATGTTGTTTAAATACCTTGTGACTTAAAACAGCATTAACCTAAGTTATAATGTTTAGCCATATCAAAGAACTACATATTTGGTTTGATATAATGAAGATTCTTTTAAATTTTATAAAACTTTCTGTTTTAGGAGGGGGATTATTTTTTTTTTGTTAAGATTTGACTCTCATAATACATAGTATTAATTTATTGTTTAAAAAACAATTCTTAAATTCATTATATATTTTAGTTGTTATCATATTTCGCGTTCCGTGTAGTATCAAATAAAAAATAAATTAAATACACGAGAAAAACCATGGAGAAACTTGATTTCAATTTATCTTAAACTATTGTTTGAGATTTTGACAAATTGTCCGTGGTGCTGCCAGATGCAATATTTGCAAATGTCTATTTTCGGAATGAATTTCTCAAAGAACTTTTTATATTTAGCTAAGACACGTACCTTTCCAAATGAACTTCCTGATGTGCTGAATTGCCTTTTTAGCTGTCAGTTTATTGACATGTCATCAACGGCAGCTATTTTGCCTGTGTAAATGGGATCTTTAAATGTATAGTTTAATTTTTTTTAATTATTTTTGCTTAAAATTGAGGTTTAGGTGAACTATTTCAAACTATTTTTGTTGTTACTTTCAAATACCTTTACTTTGACACCGAAGATCACCTTAACACAACAATACACTTATTCAGCAATTTTATCGCAATGTCGATATACGATCAGAATCCCAACACTGTTATTTTGTATATAGAACAAAAACAAAAAAAATATGAAAAAATTTTGATTTTCCCCTTTCCTAGCCATAGTCGGATTTTGTGTTGTTTTGTTTGTTAGGCAGCGCAGTTTTTTCTGCTAGATTTTAGATCTTAGAGAACCGTAATTTAGTACATCGATAGTTCTAAAAATCATTCTTTTCCTGGCTGATTTAGAATTGAAGCACAAAGAAGTTTTGTCGATGGTAATTTTCAAGTTTTTTTTTTAAATTTTCAATCAACGAACTTGTTTGGTCTACATATATATATAGGTTAGGCATCTCCAAACTAAAAATAAAAAACCCTAAAATGTAAAAATAAAATTTCTTTATTTGTAAATAAATTAAAAAAAGAAATTGTAAATATTTTCTGTAAAAATAAAAACAAATATAATTTTAACATTAACTACATTAAATTAAAAAATATGTTTATAGTTGTTGTTGTTTATTTTATTTTATTTTATTTTCAAAAATCAAAAATGTTGTTTGTATGTGTACATAATTTGTAATTTTCTAATTTATTTTGATCTAATTCGCAATTAGGTAATATCGGCATTTTATGATCAAAGTGGTTCATTAGTAATGGGTCCAAGAACGGGCACACCAATGCGACTGGTAAGTCCAGCGCCTGTATTGGTGCCACCGGGAGCACAGAGACAACAGCAGGCACCACAAATTTATCCACCACAACCGCAAACAGCCCAACAGAATTTGTATTCGGCCCAAAATGGTTCCAGTGTTGGAGGTAGGTTATTTTTGATTCTAATTATTATTGAAAACGTTTTTTTTTTTTTGTTCATACTCTAGGCCCGTATGCAAGCATCCTCTGTGATACATTTTTTATGCGATCATTTTTTGTGCATAAAATAATTAATCGTGCACGAAATCGAATATAATTCGTGACTTTGATCGTATATAAAGCGTACTTGCATACGGGCCTATATATATATACATATATATATATATATTTATTTATTGTTTTGAAATGCACACTAATTGTGATTGCATGTTGGTTATTTTCTATAATATCCTAAATATGTGAGAGTGAGATTATTTTCATCGCTATATACAGGGTGGGCCAACTAGGAATGACTGATGTAAAATGTAAATATAAAACTTTTGTCACAATAGATCGTCGGGAAACATAATAAAATTCAATAATTTTGACACTGGGTATATAATTTGGCAACAACAAAAAAAAAAGAAATTAAAAACAAAAAAGTCCAAGTTGGCCCACCCTGTAGATATATAAAAAAACATATAATCCTCTTGTATTACAAATGTAATTTAATTATTAATTCTGATTTCATATTTATAATTTATTCCATTTCATACATGCCTGAATACATGAATACCAACTTATTACATATGTATGCGTACAATAGAGCGAATTATTTTTAATTAGGTATCAAATACATTTTATGGAAAATCGGCCACATACATATGTAATTGTTGGAAATTCATTTGAATCGTTGATTACTTGACTAAATTGTAGGTACATAAATAGATGGGGAGGGTGAAATAATCAGTTATGTGACTTATCATATGGTGTGACAGTAATTGTAAAAGACTACGGAAACTTTATCTTTCTCTTTGTGTATTTATCTCTACCTTCCCCACCCCCCCTCATCTCGCTATTATTTCGGTTCTCGTAGATAATAAGAAAATACTACTATTTGGTCTTCGGTACTACCGTACTTCTCCCCGAAGCAAAATAGTACCTTTTTGTATTTGTTGTTTTATTACATAAAATACTCCAAAAAGTCCGCTTGTTTTTAAATTGGTAATGTAAATTGTAAACCATGCGTACGTCCAGAGCTCTTTCTTAACTGTCAACTGTCAACAATAGAGATCTTACTATAGACACAAATTTCAGCTTACATACACCCATCCAACAGAAATACTACTCTCGGTTACAAGAAATGTTCACCTTCCGAAAACTTGAAACGGCAACACTGGGTAAACAAAAATTGTACTATTCGGACACTACAATGGATAAGGCTTTTTTTTTTGTTGTTGTTGGGGGATTCAATTTCAACAGTGTGGATAATATTTCTATCTAACAGAAGCAACAGGAATAGAAAATAATAGAAAAAAAAACTGTTCGATATTGACATTCCAACGAACCATTCACTGAAAAAAATCATCTTAAATACATCATGGTGATTGAGACATTTTGTTTGTTTGTTTGTTGGGAATGTTTCTATTTTTCCTTTGTTACTTTAATCATCAAATTTAATCTACCCCTAATAAATTTGTTTGCTATACATATGAATTTAAATTACAAAGTAAACGCCTTTACCCTACCCTACACCATAATCTGTAATTTCTAATTTTTATACCATCAAAATTCAAATTTCAATTTGTAATTTTTGTTTTTTGGTTTTTTTCTTCTTTTTTTTTTTTTTTTTGCTAAACTTTCGTGTACAGGTCGTATACATACAGTGTTGAAACGTAAAGATTACATTATCATTTTAGCTAAATCCCCTAGGCAACACGCAACCTATTAAAAGAAGGGGGTTTCTCGGCGGGTATATATATTTTTTTTTGCTTTTTTTTTTATGTTGGCGAGGAGGAGGTGTTTGTGTGTGGTGTGTGCACATTTTTCAAAAGAACATTCAAATTAACACGCATTTGAAAACATTACTAGTCGTTGAAATATATTTCATTTTAGCATAAACATTGCGTGTTTTATGGATGGTGGGCGGAGAATTTTAAGAAGAGATAGAGAGAGAGAGAGGAAAAAAAAACGGCGAAATTTGTATGTTTACTAATATGAAAGGAATAACTTAACAATGCTAATGTTTCTAATTACTCGTGAGTAATGTTAGCCTATACATTCTAATTTCGCCTTAATTAAATTTTTTTTTTTTTTTTTATTTCATCGTAATTTTTGTTTATTATTCATACTTACATGTCAGACCAGTATAGTTACCAAAATGACGTATATGTACAACACCTAGTGTTAATCAACGTATAGTTTCTTATAATCCTAAAAGGTTAATCCTTTGAAGTAATTTTTTTTTCTCTTCCTTTATAGTTATTTCCATTTAATCTGACGTATACGGAATTTATATTGCTTGGCTTGAAGTTAATTGCTATAGTGAGATGATCATATAGGGGTGAAAAAGATGTATGCGTAGGTACACTAATAAATCTTTGTGTCGATACAATTTTGGCCTATAGCCATATTGAATTTGTTTTTGGAGTCTTTCTACATACATACATAGGTGGACTTACGAGAATAATAATAAAAAAAAAAAAATAGGAGGATTCAAAAAAAAAAAAACCAAATTTGGTACTTCCATACTTTTCCCCTATATTATATAATTAAATGCGTAGAATTTTTTTATTAATTTTCTTTTCAATTTTCCCTATTACGTTTTAGAAAAATTCATTATTTTCTCTGTAAGTGAAGATTTTCATTAGAATATACAGAAAGGGGTCTTTTTTTTTTGTTTAAATTGCCATTTAGTGTTAACTTCCAAAAATCATAACTACGAAACAGCTGTGCCAATTTTGTTGAGTTTGGACTTATTTTTGAAGGGAATGGAAAAGCTTTTTGGTTAAAATATAATGAAACTGAATTGTGAAATGTTTTCATTGTTAAAAATTATGTTAAAGTTTAAAAATTTGAAAAATACCCAATATTGCACATATTAAAAAGAAATGATGATATTTTTGATATTGTCTATTTCCCTCAAAAATTAGCGCTAACTTTTAAAATTACTATTAAAAAAAACTATTAAAATCGGTTTAGCGGTTTCGATGCTACTTATCCTAATAATTTTAGCAATTTATAAAATGGCGACCTCAAAAATATATCGATTTAAAAAATGTTCCTATTATAGTTTTAACATCCGGAATAAAAAACGATCCTAAAACATTTCTAATTGACTTTTATTCAAATTAATCAATGGGTAATTAATTAATCGGTACATTCACAAAATAACGATGATGGGGTGGTATTTTTCGCCCAAAAAAAAAACAATTTTCATATCTTTTGTATCAAAATGCTTTTGTACTATTTATATGGAGGTAATTTATAACAGCCATTGTGATATCATGAATATGTCTATAAAGATACAATTAAAAAGCAACAAGACTCCAATGACAACCGAGTCTATTTTGTATTATTTCTAATTTCCCTTTAAATTTAAATCAATCGAAAGCGGATTTATTGTCATTGACAGTCAGTGTTTGTTAACCAGTTTTTTTTTTCTTTGGGGTAGTAAACTAATGTGGTTTTTTTAGTTTTAGCGAGTTTTAAGTGGTCAATTTATTTGGGCAATTCTTTTACACTGCACAAATGTTTACTTAATGTTGAATTATGTGGATAAGGTGCTTTTCATACTTTTTTTGGGGTCATTAATTATTTGTTGGCACCCCTCCGTAAGTAAGGAAGTATCTAAGTTCAAAAAATAGAGCTGAAATTATCCCTCAGGCATTGTCACAAATATTTACATCAAAATTGACAAAAAAAAATCAAAAAAAAATTTTTGCTCGCTTCCCTCTTCGATATTGAACGAACACCATCAATTTTCAAAATGTGAACGCCCACATAAAAATGCAATAGTTGCGCAACATTCACTTTTACATAGTATTTCGCAGACCACCAATTATTACCAACTGACTATTACTCGACTAATTATTATTAATAAAAATGTTGTACATTTACTAATTAGATGCCAAGCGGGTATTTTACCATCAAAAACATCACAGCAAATGGTGGTTTGAAGGTTTATTTGTAACGCCCCATTTTTACCTTTGCCCTTTGCAATCCCGTGAATTAGAGGGTTGGTTGTTTTGATTGTTATATCCACCAGAATTAACATTTAAGGTGGAGGTTTTTTTTTTGTTTTTTTTCGTTCATCTTAATAGAAAGACGCATACATTTGTTGTATTTATATAAATATGAAATTTTAATTATAAACATTTTACTATTTGTATATAATATTAAATATATGTATGTATAGGTTATGTAGTACTATAAGTATTGTGGTTTTCGTTTCTGAGTTCCTTATAATCAAAGCTTTTATGATTCAACAACAAAATATTAATTGCATATAAATATGTATAGATATAGGTTAGGTATATATGTACATATGTTTTGTTTGTGTTTCCAATTTTAGCATAGCGGAAATTATGATTGTTTGCTTGTTTCCTGAGTAAATATGAAATAATATTTAAATCAATGAATGCGTACCAGTTATACTATAATATTATGCTATAATGAACTATTTTAATGCGTAATACGGGAAAATTTATTTTTAACAAAAATGTTTTCTACTAAATTAACCAAAAATCATTTTTACTTAACAAATTAAATTTTTTAAATTAACAAATATTTTGTAAATTTAACTAAAAAAATGTTTATATTTACTATAGCATGTATATTAAATCTACAAAAATAGTTATATGTATATATTTAGAGCTTATAAAGGAATTATACTTATTTGTTTATAGATAATTTAAAAAAAAAATATTGGTAAATTTAACTAAAATCTATGCAGAATTAATCAATTAAATATTAATGTTATAATTAAATTATTTACACTGAAAAAACAGCTAACAAGACTCCATATATCAACCGATCTTTATGTCTTTACAATAGATATCATTTCATATCATATTTTTCGTCTTTCGCTAGTAGCTTTTTTGACAGTGTCGAAGTGTCCCGTAGAAAACACATTAAACAGTGTTGTTATGAACTCGATGTGATTCATTATAGTTCTAAGAATTTTATGTCAATTTGATATGACCTACAACTAAAATAATAATAATAATAATAAAAAAATCTTATTTTAGGTCTTGCTTTGAATACATCATCTCTGACCGCTCGTCGTGATTCATTTGATCGTAACACATCCGCCTTTAGTCCATCGTTAGACTACAATTCAACAACAGCCGTAACAAGTGCACGCAAATGGCCGGTCAGCAGCTATGGCCCGCTTGGTACGGTAACAGCATCAGCAAGTCCGCTAGGCGCTCCGATAACACCGCCACCAACCGGACTTGGAGCATTAGTGTCAAATCGGGCACCAGGTGCCGAATCAAAATACAGAAACATAAATCAATTGGCACCGGTTGGATTGTCCACGGCAAATGCTATATTTGGATCGAGTAGCTCGATATTTTCGAAATTGCCCGGTACCATAACGACCGTACGGCCAACAGCAACGACCCCATTGGATCGTCCGCCGGGTCGTTCCAGATTGTTGGAGGATTTTCGAAATCAACGATATCCAAATTTACAGTTGCGAGATTTGACCAATCATATTGTTGAATTTTCCCAGGATCAACATGGTTCCCGATTTATACAGCAGAAATTGGAACGTGCCACAACATCCGAAAAACAATTAGTGTTTAATGAAATTCTAGGTAATGCGTACAGTCTAATGACTGATGTTTTTGGAAATTATGTCATTCAGAAATTCTTTGAATTTGGTACACCCGAACAAAAGGCAACATTGGCAACACAGGTTAAAGGTCATGTACTACCATTGGCCCTTCAAATGTACGGTTGTCGTGTAATACAGAAGGCACTTGAAAGCATTCCATCCGAACAACAGCAAGAAATCGTTCGTGAATTAGATGGACATGTATTGAAATGTGTCAAAGATCAAAATGGAAATCATGTTGTACAAAAATGTATTGAATGTGTTGAGCCGGTTGCACTTCAATTTATTATAAATGCATTTTCCGGTCAAGTGTATGCACTAAGTACACATCCATATGGATGTCGTGTCATTCAACGTATTTTGGAACATTGTACACAGGAACAGACTGCACCAATTCTTGGCGAACTACATGCACATACAGAAAATCTGATACAAGATCAGTATGGAAATTATGTGATACAACATGTTTTAGGTGAGTACCATATCTATTGTCCATTTTTCTTCCAATTTTGGATAGATCTTCTTCTATTTGCATAGCCATTTAAGCTTTCTTCAAAAATCTCTTCAGAATCGTCTTTTCACTAGATTGATTTAGTTGTAACATTAAGTCGCGACGATCCCCTATTTATCGTCGATGTGATAGTGTGGACGCATTGTCGCCGGTCTTCAAAGAATTCAACAATTCGAAATGCTAGCAGAGTTTCTCAAAAAATTGAGAATTGAAACAAACATTTCAATATTCACCAGAACTTTTCCAAAATTTGCTCTTTAAAAATAACTTTTGACAATTGACTTTAAAATATTTTCTTTTTTTTTTAAATTGCCACCATAAACAAAGGCATCAATCCAAAGTGGGTTTACACAATAGTTTATAATTATGACAGAAAATCTAGTACAAAAAAAAATGGCGAGTCGATAATGTTACGAGTTACGTACCAGAAAATAGCGATGAGAACGCCTCAGTAACGACAACGACGAGAAGATAAGATAAGAACCATAGTGCTTTGTTGTGAAGTCCCTCATCCCCTCTTCTGCTCTCTATTAGAGCCTCGTGTAATTATGTATGGAATGGACCTACATTGAAAATTAATTTGATTTGATTAATGGAAGAATGAGAGAAGCCGTTTTTCTGAATAAACTCGAAAATCTCTGTTAATCGAAGGTGGAACCAGTAAATCGCGGTTAAATTGACCGAAAACTCTTATACCAAAATAAGATGAATTAATAAATTAAATTATTTTACATAATAAAATTTACTTTTAGAGCATGGAAAACCAGAAGACAAATCTGTACTAATAGCGAGTGTACGCGGAAAAGTTCTAGTACTATCACAACATAAATTTGCATCAAATGTGGTCGAAAAATGTGTTACACATGCAACACGTGCCGAACGAGCTTTTCTCATTGAGGAAGTCTGTTCGTTCAATGAAAAGTAATTAAAATGTTTTGTGTTTCTTATTGAATTGTAATTTAATATTTTTGTTTTTCTTTGTTTTTCCAGTATTCTACATGTTATGATGAAAGACCAGTATGCAAATTATGTTGTACAGAAAATGATTGATGTGTCCGAGCCGACACAGCGTAAAATTCTAATGCATAAAATACGACCGCATATGAATTCATTGCGAAAATATACATACGGTAAACATATAATTGCTAAGATTGAAAAGTTCTTTATGAAATCGTCGAATGCAATCGGTGGCCCATTAGGTAATGCTACTGAGGGCTTGGGACCGATTGGTCCGCCAACTAATGGTGTATTGTAAATATTTTCGCGTAAAATTTTTTTTTTCTATTTATTTAGTTCTCTTTTTGAATAATTATTAAAAAAGAAAATAGAGGAAAACATAAAATAATTAACAAAATCCATACCGATAATTAGTATTTCTCATAGAAATATTGAAGAGTGCACTGTAATTTTGTTTTCGCATACAGCAGCACAATCATCAAATTTCGAATACATTCGAATCTTATGACATCATAGAAGAAGAGAAAAAAAAATGGTAAGCTAAAAATAATATCACAATTAATTTATTCTCAAAATTAAAAAAAGAAACAAAAAAAAAATTAAAAATGAAGCAAATCATTGTTATAATTAAAAATAATGATGAATATTTAAATAAAAAAATAT
Source organism: Platyura marginata (assembly GCA_026745375.1). Lineage (NCBI taxonomy): Eukaryota > Metazoa > Arthropoda > Insecta > Diptera > Keroplatidae > Platyura > Platyura marginata. The sequence continues at coordinate 23,002 of JANSTT010000466.1, forward strand.
TTTTCACCAACAACAAGACAGCAACAAGAAAAAAATTTAAGAATAAACAAAACTCAGGTAGTTTTTTAAACAAATTTAAAAAAAAAAACGTAATAAATTTTATTGCGAGTTTTCTTAAAAGATTTAAAAAAAAAATCCCTGTTAGATTTTAATGTTTAAAAATCACACAAATACATAATACACGACACACACACATATACACAAATATAGCAAGACAAAAATTAAATATTGCTTGTAAATATTGTTAAAATGAAATGAAAATTCCAGCTTTGCATTTTATTTTTTTATTTTGATTATTTAAAAATAAAACAAAAATTTGTCTACTTTTAAAGGCTTTTATCAAATTTATTTTAACTATTTTTTTTTTCTTCATAATATGTATTTTTAACTAAACTATTTTATCAGATATATATTAGGTATAAATAAAAGTATAAAAAAATAAAAATAAAAACATTGTATATTTGTCCATTTTTATTACCTATTTGTTATTTTTATTTTTTTTTATTCATCAAAAAAAAAAAAAATAACCAAAAACACATTCATATAAACACAACACCACCACACCACCAACTCTCATTCACAACATAACCCCAAAATTTTGTATAATGTAAAAAAAAAAATTAGATCACACAAAATCCATTTATATGAAACCTAAAAAAGAAAAGAAAAATATAAAAACATCGTTTTCTATGAATTTTTAAAAAAAAAATAAAATTTGTAAAGTGTAATATATGTGTATTTGTTCCCCGCGCCCCCGCCTTCCCACTATATATTGATGAGCTATTAAAATGTTTAAAAACTAAACTACATAAATGCAAACTACAAAAAAAATATGATAAATAGTATAGATGGTAGATGGTAGATGGTAAACGTTGCTTTGAAACTTTTTGTGCATTTTTTTTTTTTTTTAATTTTATTAACAAAATTTTTGCTACATCTACCCAAAAAATTGTATTCGACGTAAAATTAACTAACCAACTGCTTAGGGATAGAAGTTAAATCGAATTTGTTAAACCGAACCTAGGAAATTTTTATTTTTATATATTTGGCAGTTACCTACTGTACTCGAAATATGTACTATAAATGAAGTTTTAAATTTAACCCATTGCGGACGCCTAAGTGTCAAATAAAAGTGCATATCCATTCGTATTCATCAACGTCCAAAATAGTAAAAAAAATTGAACTAAATTAGCTCGCGCCACTTAAACACTAAATTCGTGTCTATTTGGTTTATCGGCTATTTGGTGGTTCTACAGTAGGTGACCACTATGCTTGAAAGGGTTAATAGCACACCATTGTTTTTTGAAACATTTCAGAATGCCATTTTGTATGTTTAATGATATAATTTGGACGCTAAAGGGTTAAATTTTCATAAGAGCAAAAAATACAAATTAGATTCGAAGATTTTCACATTCACAATGTACACAGACCTCAATCGGTTTAATAATAATAGGAAATTTAATAAATAGCCTCACTTTTAAAATAACAAAATGGTGGCTATGTTTGTTTTGGATGAACAAAAAAAAACGATTCCATATTAATCACCAGTAATTATCCGAAAATCAACGATTTAAATTACGTTCCAAGATCGTTTATACATTCAGGATGCTTATACGACATTTCAAAGCCTTTGCGCAACGTTTCGGTGACGTATCTTTACGACGCAACGTTTCGGTCACGTGTACATTCCAACGCTTCAATATTATTGATACGCGCAATTTCTGTCTGTATGAATTTCAGTCGTGCTCCATATTCTTTAAAGATTTCATTTGCCAATAGACTCCACTTTTCAATGTGAAAAAAATTAATTAAAAAATAATTAATAATATTCATTGCCAACGCATCATCATGGTGAATAATATAAAAGTTTACTTCGAACTTAATTTATCTTCAATAAAACTTATCCGTAACTTTTCCTCAAAATAGATTTTTTTTTTCTTTTTTATTCTTCGGGGAGTTATTATTATTAATATGTACGAAGTTTATTTCCCAGCTCGCTGAGTAATTAATTTGCAATACATTTTTCTAACTAATAATGGTCCGGGCAACCTTCATTCAGGGACAGGGCAGTAGTTAGTTGATATTTACGTAAAATACAAAAAAAAATACGTAGGAAAAAGAAATTATTTTTTGTTTTTTAATAATTTTTCTTAATTAAAAATACAAACATTGGAGTGTATTAAATTACATTAAAGTTAAAAAAAATATATAAATAATAAAAAGAAAAAAAAAGGATGGTCAAGCTGTGCTGCACCCCATACACACTGGCCATTAAAGTATAAATTACAAAACAAACATTTTTGACGACACTGGTAGAATAAATTGTGTTATTATTGGATTTTACCTCTCCCTTTTTATTCAAATACGAAAAAAAAAAAAAAAATGTTGGATTATTTTGCAAATATGGGTAGGTACTTTGAAAAGTTTTAATTATGATCTTCATCCCATGTATATATTTCATATAAATATAAAATCGGGAGCGAGCCAAGAGAAAGCTTTTTAGATATAGATTTTCACAATGCTTCCTAATGGCATCTACATACTTGTCGTACAAATATGCCATTCAGTTCAGTTGTTTAATAAATATCGTACGAACAATAAAAAGGATTTTTTTTTGTCCTGAAAGATTTTCATGTCTTGCACAGAGATGGAAAAATAAAACCACCGCCACCACAAAAACAACAAAAACAACAAATGAACAGAGAAATAAGTTTTTTAATAAATCATTGGACTGAAATGATTTGAATATTCAGTATTGTTAATGAATTGAATAATGCAAAGTTTTGTTGTATAACTCTAATCGACGAATATATTTATGGCGAGGACTATGCGATTATATTAATGAAAATGATTTGAATAAATTTGATTACCACACAAGCGAAGAACATTGCGATAAATGAAACACAGAGATAATTTAAATGATTCGATTACGGGGTATCTTTGTGTTATTTATCTAATAATTCTATTGTATTTAAGAATTTTTAATTAAATTTCTATTTTATCGTAATTGGGTTTGGGGGGGGGAGGGGATTTTGTAATAATTTTTTTGCATAAAATTGTCTCGATCATAAAACCGAAAATCCAAAATCATAATTGAGCGGCTAATAAATTAATTACAAACCATTTCCAAAAATGGTGTCCCAGCATATTTTACAGTAATGGTCAATAGGAATTTTTGAAAATTAACTAAAACATTTTTGAAAAAAAAATTAAAAAAAACTATACCTTGACCTATATTCAACCAATAATACCTGGCCAATAGCAATTCTGTGAATATTAAAAAATTCAAAAAACGGACGACAATTTTTGAAAAAAACAAAAAATTATTTTTTGATGTCAAAATTTTACCAAAAACAATTTTAGTGTTGTTCTCTCTGTGTCACCACCATTATTATTTAATAATAACACAATTTCTCGTCAAAAACTAAAAAAAAAAAAAAAATTCACATTAAAATTATTAAATTAAAAAAAAAAATAATTAAAATTAAACTCAAGTTATATGTCGTTTTTACACGTAAAAAAGCATTTTATATTAAATGTATAGATGGAAATAATAATTTATCTGTAAAAGCATACAGCAAAAAAAATATATATATATAAATATTAGATGTAATAAATTAGACAACATTTAAATTTAAAAATATATATATCTATATATATATAATTATTGTGTAAAATATGTATTATTGTTTCTGTGTACGATTTTTGATCTGATAAATTAAATTGTTTGTTTTGTGTTTCATATAATGTGAAAATAATAAAAATTAAAAAAAAAAAAACTAAAAAATAGTGTTTATTCAAAAACAGTGTATTTTAACATAAACTTGTAGTATTTTTGTAAAGTGTAAATTTGAAAAAAAAAAAAAATAATAAGAAGAAGAAAAATGAAAAATGAAAATAACAAAGTTGCATAAAAATGTATTTTTTTATTGGCTTCAAAATTATTCAAATCCAAAATGCACAGACTAAAAAAGAGTAAAATTTAAAAAATAAAAAAATACATGTATTATTGATAAATGTAAGAAAACCTTTTTAATTTTTTATTTGTCCTTTTTCTTCTCTAACTAAGTATATAAAAAAATTAGTATTTAAATATGAGCTTAATTTAAAAAAAAAAAAATTATTTATTTTTAATGTTTTGTTTTTCGAAACAAAAACAAATACAAAATTAACCACAGACACAAACAAACAAAAAAAAAAAAAACAAAAACAAAAAAACATGCCCAGTTCTGTATTTTATATTTTTTCACAAACACAAACACAATGCCCGAACACTTGAGTAGTAAAATTTTTGAAACATTTTTAACTAATAACTACGTAAAAATAATAAAAAAAAACCATAATTAGATTTTTTAATTTTTTTTTTTTTGTTATGTTCTATAATTATGTAATAATGATTATATTTTTCTTCGTCGTCATTAATACTAATTAAATTAATATTTATTGGCATAATCAATGAAGAGCAGAGCTGATGGGGTATCATAATTTTTTTTTTTTTTTGGTGAAAACAATAAAATAAAAATTGAAATATTTGATGGAATTATTTACGAGAGCTTTCCATGGTTAACGGAGCGGTAGGCTTAAATCTAAATCTCAGATTTTTTTTTTGTTCACACATTTTGAAATTTTTTATTAAATTATACGTCGTTGAAAAATGGATGGCCGCCGATCAAAAAAAAAAATGTTCAAAAATTGTACTCCACATTTAATTTCGAATCAGCTTTTCGTATTTAGTTTATCTCAATATAATAGGTGGGTTCTATTTGATTGAAATTAAGGAGATTCATATAATTCTAATGTCAATTAATCTCGCTCCAGATACGCACAAGTATGGTCAGACATATTATCGTGAAATTTTTGTGCAATATCCATCCTTGAATTTTTCGGTCTGGTGTGCGATCTTATTTTAAAAATTTTGTTTTTTTGTTTTTACATAGACCCTAAGTAGCAAAAAGATTGATACAAAAGAAAAGAAAAAATTTTTAAAACAAATTGTGGGCTCTGAGCACACTGTGACCACGTGAAACGTTAAAGTAACGTTTCTCATAATTTTCCGGTCGATTTTTTTTTTGAAACAATTTTTCTATGTAGGAGTTATTCTTACAACCGTAAATATATCATTGATCTTAAAACTCATTTTGCAACTTGGCTTGCCTTTGCAACTCAAGTTAATGTTTCCGATTGAATGGAACAGTCAACAAATTTTTTATAGTAAATTTGTTTCCTCTATTTTATCGCTTTCCTTATTATTTTAAAGAATGGATTTAAACGTAAGCGATAAATATTTGTAATTAGATAATTTTTTTTAAATTGTACATAAGTAATTAATTGAATTCGATATGTTGTTAAATATATTTTATAATTTATAATTTTTCAAGAAATGTCGCTAAAAATTTCTATAAATTTTTTAATTTTATTTTATTAACAACACACAAATAAATAAATTAAAAAAAAAAAAAAACTAAAATCATCCCAAAATAGAGAACCAGACAGCTTTGCTTTAAAACAAAACAAAAAAAAAAAACTGTAAATTACCAAAAAAGTAACAAAAAAAACCACAGTAAAATTCACCAATATAAATTTCGATTAGTGTTTAAGTGTAATATGTGTATGTAGTATTTATATATTCGTTATAAGAATTTTCGTTAAATAATAAAAGAAAAAAAAAATAATTGATTATAAATAAAAAAGGAAACTCCAAAAAACACGACCAACATTAAAAAAAAAATACGTTTAAAAATACGGAAGCTGGCATTGGGATCACAAAAAAAGCTCTCTTGTTACTAAATTAAAATAAAAAAAAAAAAAAAATACAAAGAATTCTTGTAGAGATATAATTTTAAAAATAACAAAAAGAAAAAAAAACTACGTCATCTTTTTTTTTTTTTTTTACAATAATATGTACGAAAAAAAAACTTGGGATCTCCAACAGAAGATCCTGCAATCATTTTTGTTTGATGCGTTGCTTTTAAAATGACGAACAAGAGTTGAAAATAAAAAGAAAATCAATAAATATTTACTACATTTATTTTTTATTTTTACAAGCAACTGTGTCTAACTAAATTTTTAATAATAATTTTTTTTATGCAATTTCATAAAAACAACCAAATTCATTGGTCTAAATCTAAATCTAAAAAAAAATAATGAAAAGAAAAAAAAATGCGTCCATTAGTCATATGGACGGTTCCATCCATATTTTTTTTTTTTTTTTTAAATTTTTATTTTAATTTTTTTCTTCTTTTTTTTATTGATAAGTTTTTGCATAAAAACAAAGTTCCCACATCTTAATCCGAAAAAATCGATCTCTATGACTGATCAATTTAATAATTAATAAAAAAATATTTTAGTCGATTTTTTCATTATATATAAATATAAAAATATACATATTTTAATTTGTATAGTATACATATAGTATTTAGTTTTTGATTGATTAGTAAAAAAAAAAATCTTTTTTTTTTCGTAAAAGCCATTTGGCACACTATTTAATTACTGTAATTATTATTATGCTATATATATATATATTTTATAATATTAATTAACAAAAAGAAAAGAAAAACAAAAACAAAAAACATCTGATATTTTGTAATATTTAGCACTACTACTATGGCATTAATTAATTTCTTTTTTTAATTGTAACAAAAGCAAAATAATTGTTGATTGCTAAACCCTGCATTCGTCTTTTCATTAATACCAACACAATCTATATATGTACACATTTCCATTCGCTCTTACACACACACAAACACATCTATACACAATTACAAACACGTACACACACTCCAACACAAACACACACAAAAAAACACGCTAATATATTTGTATGTATAATAAATATTATACTAAGTAGTGTACTCTCAGACATTGTTTGTTTAACTATTTTATAGTATCTCTAGTAATAGATGCTGTTTGATTTTGTGTTAATTTTGATTTTTAATTTTTTGTTTAAATTTACCAATTTTTATTAATTGTACAAAAATCTCCTATACCGAAATTTCGTCTTAAATCATACGATTTAAATCACATCAGTCAAAAAAAAGAGAAAAAAACACTCAATATTTATAGTATACTCGTAATTTTGAGTTAAATAATGTTGGTGATTTCTTTTTGTATTGTCATTTTATTTGATTGTGTGTTTTAAGCCAATTTTAAAGAGCCCCTAATTCTCTATTGTTATTAATTTATTAAATTATGAGTGAAAAAAAATCGCTACTCGTGTAAATGGCATAAATTCAATTTGTATCCAAAAACATAATTACTTTTGATATTTGACGAAATATTTGTCTTGTGCTTGTGACATTTTCCAGTATAGCTGGCAACACCAACCGTGTCTTCTCTGTACGCCAATGCCTGTACCAATTGCATACCTAGTCTCTCTAAAAGTCTAGAAGTAACGCCTTCTGCGCAAACCAGTGCTGCCGAAAGTACTACGATAATCTGAAAATACTACTATTCGGTCTTCGGTACTACTGTACTACTCCCCGAAGCATAATATGTGCTACATTTTTGTTTTGTTTTTTTAAACTTTATTACATATTAATTGTTTGGGATCTGCCTCCGGATTCTAGTTCTATATGACTACAGTTATATGAGTGACTCCCATTTATTAACAAATGACAGTCACTCATATGACTGTAGTTATAAAGAACCAGAATCCGGGCGCTCAACTTTTTTCAACTTATATTTATTGAAATTTTACACTAATTTTACGCTAATTTTTGGTCATATAATCCAAATCTGGGCAACACATTTTTTGATCCGGATGCTTGGTACTGAGTTATCATATCGTTCTTGATTTTATGTGGCGATATATTTTGGCTTCTTTTAGTAAAATAACGATGATTTTTGGGAAAAAATCCATACATATTGCCAAATAGCCATTCAAACTTAACTGTTACAAATATTCCAATTTTCGTGTGATATTGCACCATAAAACCTAGGGTTAACTTATATTTTACCCCAAAAAGGTCGTCTTGTATATAAATTGGTAATCCAAATTGTAAAACATTCTCATGCTCACGTCCAGCGGCTCTCTCTTAGCTGTGATGTGCAAATAATAGAGATTTTGCTTCTAATGAACGAATGACCATTCGACATATTGTTGTGACCTTCAATACGATACGATATGATACCCATTTAAATACTACTCTCAGCTACAAGAAATTTATTACTTTCCGAAAACTTAAAACGGCAGCACTGTCCCAAACGCCAAACAAGATTTTAGTTGTGTTTGAAATTTTACGGCTCTACGGTGCAAATGGTGCGTTAAAAAAAAATCATTGACGATTTCGGTTTTTTTCGTCTAGTGGTATAGTCAGTCGGGTTAATTCTGTAGCTAGGCGTTCATCTTGTCCCTACATTTTTTTTTTTTTTTTGGTGAGTTATTTCCAATTTGTTGTTTTTGTTGTTGTACTACTTTTTAAAAAAAAAAAATCAAAATTAAACACAAAAAACACCAGCCGAGTACTAATAATCAATTCTTATTAAAAATATTCTTACCATAACATTTCACGAAACATAATTTGATCAACATTTGCATAGATTTTTTTTGAATTCTGTTACAATTTAAAGAAAAATAAAATTTCGAAAATATTTTTATTTATTTTTTTTTTTTTGTTTTAATATCAATTTGTTAAATATCTTAAATAGTATTAGCAGAAAATAAACCTTAAAAATATTTAACTGAAATAAGTAGTGTACTAAGAATTTTTTTTTTGCTTCACATTACTCTTTTATTGCTATTCGTTTTTTTCTTTTGTTCTTTTTCCTTTTCTTTTTAAGAAAAATATTAATTTTAAGTTTAAATTTTTCACATTTAATGATTTTTTTTCTTAAATATATTTTTTTATGATTCAATCTTCCGACATAAATGCATTTTAAAAAGAAATAATTAATTAAATAACTGCAAATCCACATTAAACATAATTAAAAAAAAAAATATTTATAAAAAAAGCATAAACTTTATAATTACAAAAAACATTTATAAAAAACTAAACAAAAAAAAAAAAAACTTTTTTTAAGTAATACAAAATACACATACATATAGTCGATAGTGTTAGTTGATAAGAGTAAACTAATATTTAAACTAAATACGTTTTCTAGTATTTGCTGTTTGGCGATTTATTGTCGGGGATATAGGCTGATCTCACGGTTTCACTTGGTCCTGGTGGTATATAAAAGTTTTTTTTTTTTTCTTCAATGTATTTCATTTTAGGGGTCGTGTTCATTTGGGAGAAGAATTGGGTTTTTCTTTTCCGGGTCCAAATATAGTATAATTAACGAAATTGGGTTTGGATTTTTTAATTTTTTTTATTATTAATAATTTGGCATTTTTTTTTTTTAATTGGTGTTGGTGTCGTTTTTGGTTGGGTATAACATTCTGTTGAAATACCGGTGATAATTTTTTTTTTTTTTTTCATTGCATTTTCTTTTTATTCTGTAACTATAAATACACACTCAGCAATTAAAAATATTTACCAAAATTAATTTTGAACCATAATAGATTCATTGTACTTGACAAAATTTCATTTGTTTTTTTTTTGAAAATTTGAACAGTAGTAGGCCATTGTTTTGAAAAAATGTCAAATTGGCCAATTTTATACCGCAATAAATCAAATTTTTAATACTCATTTCTCTCAGTTTCATGTCGAATTTTTTGGAAATTTTCGGAAATTTGAAATCTCATCATCTCATCTTTCGATTATCTGGAACAAGATAATTCGACCAGTGACAATTAATGGGGGGGACAAGTATGAGATTTTTGTTTTGTACCAATTATATTAAATTATGAAATTTCCAAAATTTGTACGTTTTGAATAAATTTTGAATTTTGTCATTATCAAAAAATGTTAGTCCATTGAGTAATAAATAATAAATGCTAAAAATGGAAAATTGAAAAAAAATCAATTTTTTTAAAAAAAATTCAAAAATATTTATTATTTCCATAAAAAAATGTCCTCGAGAGGAACCTTCAGTTATCAGGAAGTTGAATTGTTTTTGAAAATATTTTTTTTATTTTAACAAATTTTTGGATTTTAAATTTAGCCAAAAAAAAAACGATGGAATTTATTAAGTCAAGGTTTTCGATGCCACATTTTCATTAATCAAAAATGATGCAGTTTTCGGTATTAATTCCAATTAAATTACCTAAAAACGAATTATAATTGATAGAAAAAGATGGTGGCGTTACCTATGCATATTCAAAAGGTGCAGAGCTACTAGAGTACAATGTAAGTCTTTAACAAAAAAAAAAAAAAACTTTTTCACACATATTTCAATCCCGACATGTAATCGCCATTATAATTAATTTAGACAAAAAAAAAACACTTTTACTATATGATACTATGTATGAATATGGATGTAGCTGTTAGAAAAAATTTAAAATTATTAAAAAAAAAAACAAAAAAAAACTTGTAATGTATATCGCTGTACAAAGTTTCTGTTGTTGCTATCTGATTGCAAACAATCGCCTCTATAAATATAATTAAAACTAAAGGATAAATTTAATTTATTATTGTAAGGAGTTTTTACATGTAAAAAAAAAAAAATCGAAATACGCTTTCACAAGAAAAAAAAATCACCCAGACAAAAAAAAAAAAAAATCAGTAAGAACAAAAATAAGAATTTAAACATAAAAAACATCAACCACCATTAACAACCATTAAAAACTTGTAATATATAATCAAATATATGTATATGAAGACAATTCATCCTCCCACATACACACAAACACACACACACACACACAACACACATACATAAACATACAAAAACCACTGACCACCATTTTATACACACAAAGAAAAGAAAAGAAAAAGAAGAAAAAAAACAACAACAAACCATTCGATAATGAACGAGACAACTATACCTACGATAGTTTAAACGATACGTTTAAAAATAATAGCTAAAAGAACAAAAGAAACATCCTGTAAATATTCTAATCATTAAAATGTGAGAGAGAGACGACACATAATTTTTTTTAGGGATTTTTAGGAAAATATTGCTTTGAAGGTACATACATACATTCGCATATGTGTGAAAGTGGGTGTTTGGTGGTATTAGTTCGTTTTTTTTTTTTTTAGTGTATCGATTTGTTTTCCTCTCGAGATTCCGATATCGACGTGTCCTCCCAACCCAGTAGAATTTAAAATAAAAAAATTTATTTATTTTTTTATTATAATATAAAAGATCGAAAAATTAAAATATACTCGAAATATCCAAAAAAATTCAAAACCAAAAAAAAAAGACTTTTTTGGACCAATATTTCTATTTTTTTATTTTATCAAAAAAACAAAAAAAAACCGGTCAAACGATGTAACTCCCGAACATAAAACGAACACTTTTAGTTTCTTTTTCTTTTTAAGATAAAGATTAAAATGTGGTGTTCATTTGTATTGCAGATAAGTTGTTGATTGTTGACGTTGACGTTAATTTTGGTGTATTGATTTTAATTTAATGGCGTACGATTAATTGTAAACGTTTTTTTTTCCACGAGAAATGTTTCAATCCTTCAACAGATCCCATAGATGACAAAATGGATATTACACAGTAAAAAAAACTTAGGTCATTTTGATAGGAGAAAAGTGAAAAAATTTGTTAGAAATAAAAATGAGGAGTTTTTTTTTAAAAAAAGTGACACAATTTTTGAACTTTTTTAAATACTGAATACTGAAGATAAGATTTTCAAACTTATTTGAAATATGGAGAATTTTTTTTGGAAATAAAATTTTTGGAAATAGTTAACCCCTTTAAGGTTCATACATTTTGAACCAAAAATATTCAAAAACCTACTCAACTATATCTTAGAATTCAATTATAAGTGGCCGTTCGTAAATTTTTCATTTTTGCAAAAACGTTTAACCCCTTCAGGTTCAATTGGTGCCTTTTAAAGGGTTAACTTTTAAAAATATGTTTATGTTCTGAAAATATAAAGAATGTCTCCCCTAATCAAATTTAGTTAAATTTTAATTGTTTTTTTTTCGGTTAACCCTTTCATGTTCAAAATGTGTGTACCTTGAAGGGTTAACTTTTTCCAAAAATTTAATTTAAAAAAAAATGCTGCAAATTTAAAATAGTAGGTATACAAAATACAGTTTCAAAATCACATCTTTAATATTAGGAAAATTCAAAATTTTGATGTATTTTTAAAAAATAAAAAAAACCGCCAAAAATCGAACCCCAAATGTTTATCTATCGAAAGACATAGTTCAGGGTAAGTTCTCAGAATTTCTGTCGCCATGTTACTGTACACTCGTTTGTTGGCATCTCTCTCTCTCTCTCTCTCTGTCTCTCTGTCTCTCTCTGTATAGGATGTATTAATTTCTGATAGCCTCCTACTAAGTCCAAAGGGCTAGTCAATTCAACTAAAAACAAAACAAAAAACCACCGAAAAAACGTTTATATTTCGTCAAAAACAGAGCTCATATGAACGAAAAAAAAAAAAACAAAAACATTTTTGACCTTGCACTTAACAAAACATTTTTGTTTTTTTGTGTTTTATTAAAAACTGATTTTTACAAATAATTCCAACAAAAAAAGAAAAGAAAACACCATCGAAAATACCCAAAACAACCCCCTCAACATTTTTATTTTAAATTTACATTAACATTTGTGAAATCAAATTCAAAACAAAAATCCAAACAAAATAAAATTTACTATAAATTGTTGCTATAATTGGGGCATATAAAAAAGAAAAAAAACTAATTTTCCTGTAAAAATATATTTTTTAACTAAAAAAGAAGAAAATAAAAAACCAAGAAACGTGTAAATATGTTGCTAATTTATTAAAAAAAAAAAAAAGAAATAAAGTATAAATATTGTTGCATTAAATAAAAAAAAAAAAAATGTAAATTTTTGTATAAAAAAAAAAGAAACAAAAAAGTCAAGTTTATAAAAAAAAAAAAAAAATTCTTTGTCAATGACGATATTTTTTTTGTTATTGTGTGTTACCCACACAATAATAAAGATCGTGCGCGGCACTGTCTTATTTTTTTTGTGCAGTGTCAGAGAGGTGTTAATAATTATAAAAAATTTATATTTTTTCAATTTAATAAAAATAAAAAATAAAAAAAAAAAAAAAAAAAAAAACAAAAACAAAGACTATAAGTGATGATATATATTTTGTGTATAATAAATTTTGTTTTTCATTTTTAATAAAAAAATATGACGACGATATAATGAGGTGACCCGACCCGACCACTCCCTACCCCCAACCCTCTCCCCCCAAAAAAAATTTTTTAAATAATACAACTATAAAAAAAAAAATGAATAAAACGGTAACAATAACAGAAT